>JANHAO010004973.1:0-23318 GCA_026873985.1 Saraca asoca | reverse complement strand
GAAATTTTAATTTTAATTTTATTGTTTTATTTTCATTTAAATCATGAATAAAACTTATATATTTATTTATTTTAATAATTATTATTTATTTGAATTATCTATAATTGATTTTTAATTTAATTTTTTAATTTTATTACTATTAAATTATTGAATTTTTAATTTTTTTTTCAAACTTTTAAATTATCAAATAATATTTCAATTTCAAAATTTTAATATTTAAATTATTTATTTATTTAGGTAATGAAATTTTGGTATTTTAATATTATTAAAATAATTTTGGCCAAAAATTTAATGGCATTATATTTAAATATTAATATTAAAAATAAAAGTTAAAAATATTTTAATATTTTAATAAATTACATAATTTAAATTTTAAATAATTTTAATAATGTATCTTTTAATTTTTTAATTGTAAACTTCTCTAATAAACTTATCTTATGAATGTTATATATCCTCACATTTCTAATAATATAAAAGCCAAAGCACCTATTTTCATTTAAATATTATTACGCAATAAGTGTATTCCGTTTGCTACAAAAGAGTAAGTGAGAAAAATTTTAATTTTTTTATTTTTTCCTCTCAAATTTAAATTATACATAGAATTTATATATTTACCTGCTTTAACAATAATTATTTATTACCAATTTCTAATTTTATTTTTTTACTTCTATTGCTATTAAATTATTAAATTTTCAACTTAATTTTTTAATTTTTTAAATTATCAAATAATATTTTAATTTCAATTTTTTAATATTTGATTTATTTATTTGTTTAGGTAATAAAAATTTTATATTTTAATATTATTTAAATGATTTTTGACTTAGAATTTAGTGATATTATATTTAAATATTAATATTAAAAATAAAAATTAAAAATATTTTAATATTTTAGTGAGTTAAATAATTTAAAATTTAAATAATTTTAATAATATATTCTCTAACTTTTAATTGTAAATCATTTTAATAAATGTTATATATCCTCATTCTTTATACATATTATCTATTTCAAAAAAAATTATTTAATAAAATTATCTGTATTCAATTCAGTTTAAAATTATTAATAGATCTCAATTTAATTTATTTATGTATATATTAAATAATTTATATATAATAAATAACTATATTTATATATAAATAAAATACTTATCAATACATTATTAGTAATATCTAATCATGATTTGGTAGATAATATTTATTTAAAAATTTCTAACTCTTTATATTTTTATATTATCTTTAAATATCAAATACTAAATTTGATATTTCATAATTTCATATTTTAAAATTTTTATTATTTTTTAGCACTTATCAAAATTTCAATTTAAAATATTACAAAAAAATATATTTTTTGAAGAAAATATATTAGTTATAATAATACATAAATTCTTATTAATTAAATAATTAAATCTTCTGACATAAAGTAGTTAATTTAAATGTTTAAACAAAATAATTTATAAAAAAACTTACCTAAATATTAATATATTAAGAAAATATTTTTAAAAAGATGAAAAAATTCAAATGATAAATTTATCTAATTTGAAATATAATGTAACAACTTTATCCAATTAAAAGAAATATAATATTCTTTACAATTAAAATGAATATAATTATATCAATTATATAGTCATTTAATAAATAAAAATATAATGATTATTTATCAATATTTAAATATATTATATTTTATAATTTAAATTTGTATTACAAATTGATATTAAATAAAATTATTAAACCTATATATTACATGGGGTACAAGTTAGTGATATGTATTCTTATCCCTTATGGAAAATATTATTTCAAACAGAACATTTAAACCTGATTTTTAATCTAAATTTCTTAATAAAATTTAATTTAAATTATATATATGTGCGCGCGCATGAACTCTACGTGAATAATATATTTTGATTTCCAATATAAATATATATATATACATATGCACACACACATGTGTATATATATATATATATATATATTATTAAACGAGAAGTTATCACGCTACTACATATTATCACTAGATTTATCTAATTTTCCATCGATTTTTTGTAAATGAATTTTGTACAATTTTTTTGTATAAATTTTATATGCATAAAAATAACCTAATTGTATACATTTCATCCTTCATTAATTAATTAATAATATTTTTCTTTTATGCTTTTTCATTAAAATAATATTTTGTTGTTTCAGATTTCTTTAATATTGAATCACGTTTCTTTAATATTTTTATTAAATAGTTCACTTAATTCTCTTGCAACAAATATATAAATTAGAATTTTCCCGATTCATATAAAAAAAATTTATATTTAAGTAATAAATATTGAGTAAAGAATATTATTAATCTTACGTATAAGAGTATTATTATTTTATAATTTAATACAAAAAAAGTTATTTACAAAATATATCTAAATTCTATTTCGCACAATTAGCTAATAAATTAGTTGTTAGTTAAAGTTTAAAGTTAATACGTCAACTGATTATATTAAAAGTATTTGATAAAATTAACTGTTAAAATTACCTTATAAATGTAAAATGTTATAAAAAAGACATATTACTATTGTTAAATAATATATGAAATAAATTAATTATATTTATTTTGAGGTTAAAGTATATTTGATTCAATTAAGATATTTGAAATAAGAATAAAATTATCTAAAATTTAATTAATTATATTT
This sequence comes from Saraca asoca, assembly GCA_026873985.1. NCBI lineage: Eukaryota > Viridiplantae > Streptophyta > Magnoliopsida > Fabales > Fabaceae > Saraca > Saraca asoca. The sequence goes on along the minus strand of JANHAO010004973.1, from coordinate 20,656 downwards.
TATGACATCATATATTTATTTATTCATTTACTTATATATATATATATTTATTTATGCTAAATTAATGAGCAAGTATACAATGATATGTAGGTTTTTCTATCTTTTTTAACTTTTTAAAAAAATAAGAATTAAAAATAGTACGATATTAGAAAAAATAAAATTTGAAAATGAGGATTTTTAATTAATTAAGATATGAGTTGTTAATAAAAAAGGGGATAAATTAGAAAAAAATAATTAAAAATTTTATTATAATAAGTTATAAAGCCTATTTAATGCAAGTAGCTGATAGCTGATAAGCTAGTTAATAGTTGATGAGCTAATTATTAGCTGTTTTACAAGCTGTTAGTTGAAAGCTAATAAGTTAGTTGATTGTATTAGAAGTGTTTAATAAAATTAACTATTTAACCAACTTATAAATGTAAAATGATATAAAAATATATTAACATAATTAAATAATATATGAAGTAAAATAATTTATATTTATTTGAGGATAAAGTATATTGATTCAATTAAAATATTCAAAATAAAAATAAAATTATCTAAATTTTAATTAATTATATGTTATGATATCACATATTTGCTTATTTATTTACTCACTTATATTTATTTATTTATGTTAAATTAATAGGCATAGGTTAAATATACAATGATATATTTTTTTTATTTTTTTAACTTTTGCAAAAAAAAATAAGCATTGAAAATAATATGATATTAACAAAAAAATAAATTTTGGAAATGAGTGTTTCTAATTAACTAGGATATGAATTGTCAATTAACTAAAAGAAGATAGATAAATTAGAAAAATAATTAAAAATTTTATTTTAATAAGCTATATGTGTATGTTTAACACACCAAAAAAATTAGTTTTTGACTTATTGACTTAGTTAAACAGCTTTTCTTCATATTTTAGAGGTGTTTGGTGTATTAGCTTTTTTGGTCTAAAAAATTCTCTTTTAGTTTCTTAACTTAGTAAAAAAAAAACTCTTTTTCATATTTTAGAGATGTTTGTTATGCTATTTTTTTGGGCAAAAACTTTCTTTTAAAAAATTACTCTAAGTAACTTATACCTTATTAAAATAAAATTTTTAATTATTTTTTCCTAATTTATCCCTCTGTTTTTAATTAATTAATAGCCTATATCCTAATTGATTAGAGTTGCTCATTTGCAAAACTTATTTTTTCTAATATCATATTATTTTCTATACTTATTTTTTTTATAAAAGTCAAAGAGGATAAAAAAATCTACATATCATTGCATATTTGGTCTATGCATATTAATTTAACATAAATAAATAAATATATGATATCATAAAATATAATTAATTAAATTTTAGATAATTTTATTCATATTTTAAATATCTTAATTGAATCAATATACTTTAACCTCAAAATAAATACAAATTAATTTGCTCTATATATTATTTAATTAAATTAATATGTCATTTTATATTATTTTACATTTATAAGCTAGTTCAACATATAATTTTATCAAATAATTCTAATACAATCAGTTAGCTTATCAGCTTTCAACTAGTAATTAACAGTTAGCAATTAGTAAAATAATTAACCGCTAGTTTATTAGCTATTTGTGCTAAATAAACTCAAAAGCTACTCTAAAATAACTTTTTAAAATAGAGTTTTTTCTTCCAAAAAAGTTAGTGCACAAAACATGTCTAAAATATATAAAAAAAAGCTACTTGACCAAGTTAAGAAGTTAAAAGTTAACTTTTTGAGTGTGTCAAACACGCATATAGAGTCTATTTGATATAAGTAGCTAAAAAATTAATTGATAAATTAACTGTTGATTATTTTATTAGCTACTAGCTGTTAGCTAAAAGTTAAAAGTTAATAAGTTAAGTGATTGTATTAAAAGTATTTGGTAAAATTAACTATTAAATTAGCTTATAAATGTAAATGATTTAAAAAAAACATATACATATAATTAGATAATATATGGAATAAATTAATTCATATTTATTTTGAAGGTAAAGTATATTGATGCAATCAAAATATTTAAAATAAGAATAAAATTATCTAAAATTTAATTAAATTATATTTTATTACATCATATATTTATTTCTTACTTATTTTTATTATTTATGTTGAATTAATGGGCATATGCCAAATATGCAATAATATGTGAGATTTTTTTAATCCTTTTTAACTTTATGAAAAAAATAAATATAAAAAATAGTATGATATTAAAAAATAGCATTAAAATGAGGGTTTCTAATTAATTAAGACATGGATTATTAATTAACCAAAAAGAGAGGGATAAATTATAAAAAAAAAATAGAAAGTTCTATTCTAATAAGTTATGAGCTACTTGAAGTAATTTCTTAAAAGAAAATTTTCTTTGTTCTAAAAAAGTTAGTACACTAAATGCTTCTAAAATATGAAAAAAAGTTGTTTGACTAAATCAAAAAGCCAAAAGTTAGGATTTTTGGTGCGCTAAACACACACATAAATTATTTAGCATAACTTCTTAAAAGAGAGTTTTTTCCTCTAAAAAAGTTAATGCATCAAACACATCTACAATATAAAAAAGAGTTGTTTAATTAAATTAAGAAGTTAAAAACTAACTTTTTAAGAGTGTCAAACACACACTTAATTGACTAGCTCTTTTTTTCTCAAGTAAATTCCTTTCAAATGCTTTAATATTTAATTATGATAACAATACATATTCTTATTCCTTTCCTAAATTCCTGCCTATTTATTGTTTTATACACCTACATGAGATTATACAATCTTTATCATGTATCTTAAAAATTATAGTTATTATCCAATTAATAATATAATTTTTTATTTAACTCACAAATGCAATGTCTAGGTTTGAATCCTAATCACTAACCAATCAATGAAATTTAATTCAATTATAACTAATACTTAAATTGAATGCAAACAATTCTCAATTGTTATACAAACAAATTAGAATTTTATTTAAATATAGATGTTATTCAAACAAATTGAACTTATATTAAATGGTAAGCATACAAATAATTGATATAAATTATAATATATTAAAACATAAGAAAATTACCATAATATTTTTATCTATTAGATTACTATATAATTGATATAATTATATTTATATTAATTGTGAGTGAATAATATGTTTCTTTTAATTTAATAAAGTTGTTACATTAATATTTCAAATTAACTAAATTTATCATTTAAATTTTTATATCATTTCAAAAATATTTTCTTAATATATTAATACTCAAATAAATTTATTTATAAATTATTTTATTTAAAAATTAAAATAACTACTTCATGCCAAAAAATTTAATTATTTAATTAAATAAAATTCATACATTGTTATAATATTCCATTATTTTCAAGAAAATATATATTTTCAAAATATTATTTTATAAAATTTCAAAAATATTTTAAATTAAAATTATGAGAAGTACTCAAAAATAATAAAAATTTTGAAAAGGAAAGCTACGAAATATCAAATTTAATATTTAAAGATAATATGAAAGTTTAAAGAGTGAAAATTTTTAAATAGATATTATCTATCAAATCAAATTTCGATATTATTAATCATGTATTGATAAATATTTTATTTCTATATTAATATAGTTATTTATCTATATATAAATTATTTAATACAGATTAAAGAAAATATATTTTGAATTAAGATAAGATTAAAAAAATTTAAAAGTTTTATTCATGGTTTGAATTGGAATGAAAAATAAAAATAAATGAAAAGAAAATTTAAAATCCTTCTCACTCTCCCTCCAGTGATGAATGAAAGATATTCATTACATAATGAAATTTGGATATGGATGAATATCACAACTATTATAATATTAGAAATATTAGGCATGGTCTGAAGATTATAAATTAATATCATGTAAGTAAGAAATTGAAATCTCAAATAAAAATTTTCAAAAGGAAAATAAATAAATCAAAATGAAAAAACAAGAAAAAAAATGGCAAAGATTGAAATGCTTCTTCTGACTATTTGTCACGTGAAAGCAAATTGGGTGAACCCATTCTAAAAGGCACGTAAAGAGTTAGATCGACACTTTGTAATTTTATATTTAATATAATAGATAGTATATATTATTTACAATTTACTTTATTCACTTATCTTTATAACCATTTGTAAAAAAAAAAAGTTGTTTCACTGTTAAAATATCATTTTAAAATTTTTTATTTGATATTGTTTAATTAAAAGTGGAAGATAAGATATAATTAGATATTGGGCTATAATTATGATCTTTTTTCATATGAATTTAATCATATATATGTGCATGAAATACTTATAATGTTGATGCTACGTATGGATGAACTATTATTTTATATGATATTTGTCTTAATCTTTTGTGATAGTAGATATTTTAATAAAATAATTTCTTTCATTTAATTCTACATATTTTAATCTGAATTATATTTATTATGTGTGTCAAAATTCTTGAAGTGAACGCATGCCGAATTTAGAAATAAAATATTTGTTAGTTTTTTAATTAAAGTAATCAAGATAATAAAATGAATAACTTTTAATTCTATATTTTATTAAAATGTATGTATATATATTCTAAATTAATATGTTTGTATATCATTGGAAATTATATTTTATTTATATTAATAGTTGGATTATAATTATATTTTTATTAAATGTTTAATTTTTTTAATAAATATAGTTTTATGGATTAAATTATAAAATTCCCCGCGTTTGCACGATGTATGATAAGCCGCCTTTATCAACAATAACATCAAATCATAGCCATAAAATAAGGTAAACATATACGCTTTACAAATTAGTATCTCTTCACCTACACGGAAGGTAATGACGTTGACGTCCTCCAATGCCTCAAATCACACTGAATTCACATTTAGATTTTTTTAATATTATTTTTGTTGGATGAAATAATGTGAAACAAAAATATAAATAGTAATAAAAATGCAATAGAATAAAATGAATATTTTTTAATTATATTTGATATGTTCAAAATTTTCATACTATGATTATATTTGATAAAATAAAATATTATAAGAATAAAAAGGAAAGATATAACCAATTATAATAATATCTTTACAGTAAAAAATAATAAAATATTTATTTAAAAACAATAAAAGATGTACAAATCTTCAATTCTTTAAATTATATAATAATCATATATATAAATTAAATAATTGATATTACAATGCCAACAAATGCTAACCTTTTTATTGTAATTTTGACTTTTCTTATATATTAATAAATTTTAATTTATTTATTTTATTTTATATTAAATAACTTTATATAATAAATAATATTTATTTTGTAAATAATATATAATATCTTATTTTAAATTTTATTATTAGAAATATAACTATTAAAATATTTTTATAATTAAAATATTAAAAAAATAATATTATTTTATTATTTATTAATATAAAGATAAGGATAAAAGTGTAAAAGATTAATCCATAAATATTGAAATGACCATCCTATAATTTTTGTATATTCAATAAAAATGATCTTTTAGGAAATTACATAATGCGACAATATTTTCAAAATTTGATATGAAATTAGGATTTTGGCAAGTTTAAATTAAAGAAGAAGATAGGTATAAAACTATTTTTACAATACTTTTTGGATATCACGAATGGAATGTAATGCTCATTAGTCTAAAAAATGCTCCATCAGAATTTTAAAATATGATGAATGATATATTAAATTTTTATACTCACTTTTCAATAGTTTATATTGACGATATTTTAATCTTATCAAATTCAATAGAACAACTTTTTAAACATTTAAAAATATTTTTCAAAATAATTAAAAGAAATGGTTTAGTTGCTTCTCAAAAGAAAATGAAATTATTTCAAACAAAACTAAGATTTTTAGGACATGATATTTATCAAGGAACAATAACTCTTATTAGTAGATTAATAGAATTTGTAGATAAATTTTCAGATGAAATTAAAGATAAAAAACAACTTTAAAGGTTTTTATGATGCTTAAATTATGTTTCAAGTTTCATTCCAAATTACAGTTATATTACAAAACCACTCTTTAGAAGACTCAAGAAAAATCCTCCTCCTTAAAGTTAAGAAATAACATAAATGGTTCAAAGGTTAAAGTCAATAGTTATAGTCTCCTTTACTTAGGAATACCAAATTCTTAAACCTTTATGATAGTAGAAATCGATGCTTTTGAAATAGGATATGGAGGAATCTCCAAACAGAGACTAACAGAGTTAAAATCTGAGCAAGTAGTTAGATATTATTCAGAATGTTGGATCAAATCTCAACAAAAAATATTCTACTATCGAAAAAGAAATTTTATCTATAGTATTATGTATTACAAAATTTCAAGATGATTTGATAAATAACAAATTCTTACTATGAATAAATTGTAAAGCCGTAAAAGATATTTTACAAAAGAATGTAAAAAATTTAGTTTCAAAACAAATATTTGCTAGATAGCAAGCAATACTTTCTTGTTTTGATTTTGACATAGAATTTATTGAAGGTGACAAAAACTTTTTTCTAGATTTTCTTTCAAGAGAATTTCTTCAAGGATCAAAATGAGCTTCGAAGCATCATCTTCAAATTAAGGTCATTTTCAAAATCCATCTACTTTGAGAATTAGGTCATCTTTATCATATTCAATATTTTCAAAAGATTTTTCTCAAGAGCTTAAAGAAAATATTTATTCAAAAGCTTAACAGACTGCTCAAGCAAAATAGGAATTTATATTTGAATTCTTATCCTCAATATCAAAAAATGACTATTTCTTGGGATCATGAATATGTTTCTAGATCAAAAATGGTCCCTTGTTCAAAACTAAGTCTTGAATGTTAAGAGATAGACCCTGACAAACCAGTATGTTCCTATTAGCTCATGTATTGTTTCCTAAGAGTCAATATAGATTTAGACCTCTTAAAAAATATTTGTGTTACTCAAAGTAATCAATCACGATTCTAGCCCCTCAAACCTTTCTTAATTATGGTCCTCTTCGTCAAATCTTTATCTTAAATCCTTAACAAGTTCAAAATTTTAGAAGAAAAATAAGATATTGTGTTTCTAGTGTGTTCCTTATAAGACCCTAAAAAACTACTCATGTTTAATTATACTTTGATAGTACTTCTCCTGAATAGACTTCATTAGGAAAGATAATTTCAGCCCAACACAAAATAAAACTCATCACCTACCTTCATCGTAAGCCAACCACATTTCAAGATCATACCACTTATGGAATATGTCCAAAACTAATAAAACAGCAAATTTTATTTGCAAGAGCTAGAAAATTAGCATGGAATTAATAAAGACTGCTAGGACAAAATCCAAGGATTTTGGGAGCAGATAATTTTCAACAAATTGTGGCATGGGACTATTATCTCCCAGCAATTCATCTTCAATATTTTACTTCAAAAGTAACCATTAATGAAGCAGAAAAATGTCTTCAACAACTTAAAGTTAGAGATGCTGAATTGCTTCTACATAATGTAAATTCCTCTGAGTCTGAAGACTTTCAGAATTCAAGTGATCAAAAGAGCTTAGATTAAGTGGTAGACAACTTTTCAAAATTTTCAAGATTCCCAGACATAAGTGGGACTAACCTTATCAAAATTTTGATAGAAAAGTCAAGCCTTATCAAAAATAAAGTTCAAGATTGCAAATAAGTCCAGCTCTCAAGCAAAATCAATAAAATTTGAAGTCTATAAATCAAGATGAAGAAGTCTTTGGAGTTCGAAGATTTTTCAACAATATTCAATAGAAGTTTGAAGTCCGAAACCTATCAATACTCTATATAAGGAAGCATTCTCAAGAGTTCAAGACACGACCTATCTTTGTATCTTTAATTCTAAACCTATATTCATATCAACTCCTCTTGTAACCTTTCCCTTTTCTCTCTCTCAAAATTTGTAAATCTCTTGTATAAAAGTTCAATCATCAATAAATTTCTATAAGTTTTCTCAATATGCTTCTGCTGTATAATTACTATTTTCAATAATGTTTTTCATTATTGTGTCGTCACCATGCTTCATTACTTTCAATATATCTGCATTATTTTCAATTGTTTTCAACATGTATGCTTTATTTTTGAATAGTTTCTGTTATTTCTTGACTCTAAGGAAGAGGATTTTTCTTGAGTATTCTAAAGAGTGGTTTTGTAATATGACTGTAATTTGGAATGAAACTTGAAACATAATTTAAGCATCCTAAAAACCTTTGAAGTTGTTTTTGATCTTTAATTTCATCTAGAAATTTATCTGCAAACTTTATTAATCTACTAATAAGAGTTATTGTTTCTTGATAAATATCATGTCCTAAAAATCTTACTTTTGTTTGAAATAATCTTATTTTCTTTTGAGAAATAATTAAACTATTTCTCTTAATTATTTTGAAAAATATTTTTAAATGTTTAAAATGTTGTTCTATTGAATTTGAAAAGATTAAAATATTATCAATATAAACTATTGAAAAGTGAATATAAGGATTTAATATATCATTTATCATATTTTGAAATTCTGATGGAGCATTTTTGAGACTAAAAGGGCATGACATTCCATTCGTCATGTCCAAAAGTTGTTATAAAGGTAGTTTTATACCTATCTTTTTTTTAAATTGAACTTGCCAAAATCTTGATTTCATATCAAATTTTGAAAATATTACCACACTATGCAATTTTCCTAAAAAATAATTTTTATTGGGTATAGGATACCTAATCCATTGAAGAACTTTATTGAGAGGTTTATAATTTATTATTAGTCTTGGAGCTTCTCTTTTTATTCCAGCTTGATTTTGAATATAAAAGGCTAAGCAACTACATGGAGATTTGCTTGGCCTTATTAGGTTTTTATCTAGTAAATCTTGAATTTCTTTTTTATAATAATTTAATAATTCTTTTTTCATTTGAATAGGTCTTGCTTTTGTAGGAATATTTTGTTCATCAAAATCCTTTTCATAAGCTAATGAAATCATATGTTGCTTTTTATTCTAAAAAGCATTTGAAATTTTTGCACAAACTTCTTTTTCAAAAAGAATTTCAAAATTTTCAATTTTTTGTTAAATTTGAGGATTCTTTTTAGCTTTTGTTCAACACTCATATGATAAACTTCATCTTGAAGATCATAAATAAAATTTTCTTTTTGTTTAAGCATATTTATTGTATGTATTTCATGTTCTTGAATGATATTAACATTTTTTTGGAATAAGAGGTATAAAAAATGTAAATATTATATTTTTGAATTTTAAAGGATAGATTCCTTCGAGGGTTACTTTGAAAGGATAGATTTGAGTTAAAAAGGGAGTTCCTAGAATTATTAATTCATTCATGTTTTTAACTAGAACAGAGGTGTTTTTGAAATAAATTCCTTTATTGCAAACATAGGCATTTTCTAATTTGTAATTAATTTTCATATTGACACCACTGGCATTTCTTAATGATTCTTTTCTTTTCTTATAATATTTTGTTAGTGTTAATCCTTCTTGAGTACAATTTAAGTTTGCTCTAGAATCTACTAAAGCATGAAATGTTTTATGAAATTCATTATTGATTACCAGATTAATTTCACATACTCATATGTGAAATTAAATTCTCATAAGAGCATTTATATATGAGTTTTCTTCTTCTTCTTCAATATTTTCTTGATAATTTTGATTTTCTTGATCTTCTTCCATTATTATTTTCCTTTTGAATTGTTTTCTAAAGATAGCTTCAAAATTTTCAATTTTATTGCTAAATTTTCTTCTTTTAATTCTTTTATTCCTTTCTTGATATTACTAATTTCTGTTTGTAGATCTTGTATAATAATTTTATCACTAGGATTTTTTATTCTATTGAATATTTCTTGTAAATTATATGGTTTTATTTCATCTTTACTTTCCTTTTGATCAATTATTTCTTTGAGTTTTAATAGATATTCTTTTTTAATTTCTTCATATGAAATTTTGTCTATCATATCAATTAGGGGCCTTCGATGTTTTGAAAGGATATTAACAATAGGTAAAGATTTTATTTCTGTAGAAGATTTTTGTTTAGCTTTGATTTTTTGTCTTCATTTTTCTTTTTGACTTTTGTTGCTTTATTTTTTGGTTTAGAGAGACAATTAGTTGAATTTTGTAGAAGGCTATGACATTTTGAGTTTATATAAAGTTTCTTAGGTTCATCTTTTTCTTTTGAAATTTTATTGTTTTCTTCATTATTGAAATTATTGCATTTAGACTCATTATTGATTTCTTTAGGTTCTGCCTTAGGGTGACAAGTGTCATTATCTTGTTGAAGTTTTGGCTGGATTTTTTTCTAATTTTCTCTTGAAAGGATAATTTATTTTTTGATTTTAATAATATTTTTAACCAATTAAAAAAGTAAATATGTTGATATTTTTCTTCCATATGTTTTATATAAAGATTTTTTAATTGTTTTCTATTTTCCAAAGAAAATTTTGAAATATACCATTTCCTTTTTTCTTTGTTATTATAAGCAAAATAATGATTTTTAAGTTTTTCATGATCTATTTCAAATTTCTTTTTTAAAATATTGAGTTGGCTTTTCATTTCTAAGTAGGTTGTAGATGTGGGTTCTTGTATCGAAGTATAATCTACTTTATATTGAGATTCTGTAAAATTTTTGTCATAATTTATTCCTTGAAGTTTTACTAATTTTTCTTCTAAATCTAATGTTAAGGGTGAATCTATTGAGTTTCTAGGGGTAAAGCTAGAAGAAGTTGAATATCTTGAAAAGGTACTAAATCTTGGAATTCATTGAATTTTAAAGATACATCTCCTAAAAGGCTTTCTATTATTTGACTAATTGTTGAACTTTCTTCAATTATTTTAGGCATGATTTCTGGTAAATTCCACTCTTCTACAAATGAAATTTCATCATGTTTTAAGAGTTTTGGAGTTAATATTGAAGACTTTTGAGTATTGGCTTCTATTAGAAGAGTTTCTTGTCTGGGTGAAGATCTTAAAGCTTTAGTATTGACATTTGTTTTGAGAACTTTGCAATGAGTTCTAAATATTATGTCTACATGTCTTGTTCTTTCTATCCAAGTTGCTTCTTTTGTTTTGATAACTAAGCTTAGAAAATTGTATATTTTTGGATCATTGAGGCTTACTGTATAATTTGGAAAACAATTGAAATATACTGAACCATTACAAAGATTTAATTGAAGACAGACTAATATTAAATTTTTGAAAGTTGTTACTCTAGTATCTCTCAACGTTATAAGGATAGGAGCATCTATCCCTAATTAATGGAGAGGTTTTGCAGCTACTTGAACTAATTCTATGTATACATAATTGTAATGTTTTTTATGATTATCTATCGTAGGTTTTGAGAAAAAAGGTATTATATCATAATTTTTATCAATACTTAAGTTTTGTTCACATGTTGTAATAATAAAATCTTGAAAAATATCAAAGGTTCCTTTTTCATATACTTGATTACTAGGTACTTTAGGTATATTCCAGTATGTATTTTTTGTTCTATGTTTGAAATTACTAATTCTCAACTATTGATTATATCTTGATTTTGTTGTTTATAACTAGAGTTTTCTGATTTAGACTCTTGACTAGAAGGTACTAGTTCCTTGTTCTTGGAGGATAACTTTCTAATTAAGTGTGCCATTATTACTCTAGATTTGTCTTGAATTACTATGGTTTTGGTTTACTCACTTAGGGGTTTTTTTCCTTTATCTAAATGTATGAGACCATGCTAAGCTAAAGGACCACCCAACACCACAGGACCACTTAAACATGCCTTCTTGGCTTCACAACATAACTAACTAACGTGGCTCTTGAGGCTCACTAATGCAGTGTATTGATGCTGACCAATGCACGGTAAGATTTCGAGGAATAATCCTAAGTTTTTAACCTCTACCAAGGTAACTATTGACTCCTCTATAGTAACTCTGACAGACACCTAATCAAGCACCTATCTCTCCCCTCACAAGGCTCTGATATCAAGTAGGGCAAAGTTGCTTTCAGAGCTCTGGATCGTTCTCTTAATTATTGAAAATAAAGCATGCATGTTGAAAACTGTTGAAAATAATGCAGATATATTAAAAATAATGATGACACTGTAATTGAAAACATGATTAAAACAGTAATAATATAGAAGAAGCATATGGAGAAACTTACAAAATTTTATTGATGCTTAAACTTTGATACAAGAGATTTAAAAATTTTGAGAGAAAGGGGAGGGAAAGGTTACAAGAGGCATTGATATAGATACAAGTTTAGAATTTGAAGATACAAAGCTAGGCCATGTCTTGAACTCTTCAGAATGCTTCCTTATATATAGTCTTGATAGGCTTCAGACTTCAAAATATTATCGAATATTGTTAAGGAATCTTCAGACTTTAAAAACTTCTTCATCTTGATTTATGGACTTCAAATTTTATTGATTCCTTTTAATAACCGGACTTGTCTATAATCTTGAACTTTATTCATGATAAGGCTTGACCTTTTGTCAAAGTTTTGATAAGGCTAGTCCCACTTGTGTTTGAGAATCTTTGAAAATCTTGAAAAGTTGTCTGCCTTTTAATCTAAACTTTCTTGATCACTTGAATTCTTAAAGTCTTCAGATTCAGAGGAGTTTGCATTATGAAGAAGCAATTCAGCATCTCTAATGTTAAGTTGTTAAAAACATTTTTTTTTGTTTCATTAATGGTTGCCTTTGAAATAAAATATTGAAGAGGTATTGCTGGGAGATAATAGTCCCATGTCACAATTTGTTGAAGATTATCTGCTCCCAAAATCCTTGGATTTTGTCCTGGCAATCTATATTGATTGCAAGCTAACTTTCTAGCTCTTAGAAATAAAATTTGTTGTTTTATTGGTTTTGGACATATTCCATGAGGGGTATGATCTTGAATTATGGGTGGCTTATGATGAAGGTAGGTGATGAGTTCTATTTTGTGTTGGGTTAGAATTATCTTTCCTAATGAAGTCTATTTAGGAGGAGTACTGTCAAAATATAATTGAACATGAGTAGTTTTTAAGGGTATTCTAAGGAACACACTAGAAACACAATATCTTATTTTTCTTCTAAAATTTTGAACTTGTTGAGGATATAAAGATTTGATGAAGATAACCATAATCAAGAAAGGTTTAAGGGGTTGAAATCATAGATTGATTATTCTAAGTAACATAAATATTTTTGAAGAGGTCTAAATCTATATTGACTCTTGGAAAACAATACATGAGCTAACAGGGACATACTAGTTCATCAGGGTCTATCTCTTGACATTCAAGACTTAGTTTTGAATAAGGGACCATTTCTGATCTAGAAACATATTCATGATCCTAAGAAATAGTTGTTCCAGGGAAAGGGGTTTTGATATTGAGGACATGAATTCAAATATAAATTCTTATTTTGCTTGAGCAGTCTCCTAAGCTATTGAATAAATATTTTCTTTAAGCTCTTGAGGAAAATATTTTGGAAATATTGAATATGATAAAGATGACATAATTCTTAGAGCAGATGGATTTTGAAAATGACCTTAATTTGAAGATGATGCTTTGAAGCTCATTTTGATCCTTGAAGAAATTCTCTTGTAAGAAAATCTAGATGAGAGTTTTTGTCACCTTCAATAAATTCTATGTCAAAGTCAAAACAAGAAAGTATTGCTTGCCATCTAGCAAATATTGTTTTGAAACTAAATTTTTGACATCCTTTTATAAAACATCTTTTGTGGCTTACAATCTATTCATAGTAAAAAAAAAATATTTATCAAATCATCTTGAAATTTTGTAATACGTAATACTATAGATAATTTTTTTTAATAGTAAAATATTTTTGTTAAGATTTGGTCCAACATTTTGAATAATATCTAAGTACTTGCTCAGATTTTGACTCTGCTAGTCTCTGTTTGAGGATTCCTCCATATCCTATTTTAGAAGCATTGATTTCTACTATCATAAAGGCTTGAGGATTTGGTATTCCTAAGCAAGGGAGACTATAAACTATTGACTTTAACCTTTAAACCGTTATGCCATTTCTTAACTCCAAGTAGGAGGATTTTTCTTAAGTCTTCTAAAGAGTGGTTTTGTAACATGATTGTAATTTGGAATGAAACTTGAAACATAATTTAAGCATCATAAAAACCTTTGAAGTTATTTTTTATCTTTAGTTTCATTTGAAAATTTATCTGTAAACTCTATTGATCTACTAATAGGAGTTATTATTCCTTGATAAATATCATGTCCTAAAAATCTTAGTTTTGTTTGAAATAATTTCATTTTCTTTTGAGAAACAACTAAACCATTTCTTTTAATTATTTTGAAAATTATTTTTAAATGTTTAAAATTTTGTTCTATTGAATTCGAAAAGATGAAAACATCATCAATCTAAACTATTAAAAAGTGAGTATAAGGATTTAATATATCATTCATCATATTTTGAAATTCTAATGGAGCATTTTTGAGATCAAAGGGCATTACATTCCATTCATAATGGCCAAAAGGTGTCGTAAAGGTAGTTTTGTACCTATCTTCTTCTTTACTTTGAACTTACCAAAATCTTGATTTCATATCAAATTTTGAAAATATTGTTGCACTATATAATCTTACTGAAAGATCATTTTTATTAGGTATAAGATACCTAACCCATTGAAGAACTTTATTGAGAGGTTTATAACTTATTATTAGTCTTGGAGCTCTTCTTTCTATTTCAGTTTGATTTTGAACATAAAATGCTGAACAACTCCATGGAGACTTGCTTGGCCTTATTAATTTTTTATCCAAAAAGTCTTGAATTTCATTTTTACAATAGTTTAGTAATTCTCCTTTCATTTGGATAGGTCTTGCTTTTGTGGGAATATTTTGTTCATCAAAATCTTTTTCATAAGGTAGTGAAATCATATGTTGTTTTCTATTCTAAAAAGCATTTGGAATTTTTGGATGAACTTCTTTTTCAAGAAGAATTTTTAATTATTCTATTTTCTTTTGAATTTGAGGATTTTTTTAGTTTTTGTTCAACTCTCATATAATAAACTTCATCTTGAAAATCATAAATAAATTTTCCTTTTTGTTTAAGCATATTTATTGTATGTATTTCTTGCTTTTGAATTATATTAACATCTTTTGGAATAGGAGGTATCGAAAATTTAAATATTATATTTTTGAATTTTAAAGGATAGATTCCTTCAGGAGTTACTTTGAAAAGATAAATTTTAGTTGAAAAGGGTATTCTTAAAATTATTGATTCATTCATATTTTTGACTAAAACAAAAGTATTTTTGAAACAAATTCCTTAGTTACAAATATGAGCATCTTCTAATTTGTAATTAATTTTCATATTGACACCACTGGCATTTCTTAATGATTCTTTTGTTTTCTTATAGTATTTTATGGGTATTAATCCTTCTTGAATATAGTTTAAGTTTACTCCAGAGTTTATTAAAGCATGAAATGTTTAATGAAATTCATTATTGCTTACTAAATTAATTTTACATATCCATCGATGAAATTGAATTTGTTGAAGAGCATTTAAGTAAGAGTTTTCTTCTCCCTCTTCAATATTTTCTTGGTAAATTTTGATATTTTGATCTTCTTGGTTTTCTTCCAATATTGTTTTTGAATTATTTTCTAATGATAGCTTTAAAATTTCCAATTTTATTGCTGAATTTTCTTCTTTTAATTCTTTTATTTCTTTCTTGGTATTACTAATTTCTGTTTGTATATCTTGAATAATAATTTCATCACTAGAATTTTTTATTTTATTGAAGATTTATTGAAAATTATATGACTTCATTTCGTCTTTACTTTCCTTTTGATTGATTATTTCTTTAAGTTTTAATAGATATTCTTTTTTGATTTCCTCATGTAAAATTTTGTCTATTATATCTATCAGGAGTCTTAAGTCTTTTGAAAGGACATTAATATTGGATAGAGATATTTTGTCTTCTTGTTGTTGGATGAGCATCTTATCTTCCTTTTCTTTCTTGACTTTTTGTACCTTAATTGCCTTATTTTTTGGTTTAGGGAGACAATTAATTGATTTTTGTAGGAGGCTATGACATTTTGAGTTTACGTAAAGTTCTTTAGGTTTATCTTTTTCTTTTTGAAATGTCATATTTTGTTTCTTTACAACAATTATTGCACTTAGACTTATTATTGACTTCTTTAGGTTCTATCTTAGGGTGACAAGTGTCATTATCTTGTTAAAGTTTTAGCTAGATTTTTTCTAATTTTCTCTTGAAAGGATAATTTATTTTTTGATTTTCATAATATTTTTCTAATCAATTAAAAAGTAAATATGTTGATATTTTTCTTCCATATTTTTTATATTAAGATTTTTTAATTGTTTTCTATTTTCCAAAGGAAATTTTCAAATCTACCATTCTCTTTTTTTCTTTGTTCTTCTAAGCAAAATAATGATTTTTAGGTTTTTCATGATCTATTTCAAATTTCTTTTTTAACATATTGAGTTGGCTTTTCATTTCTGAATAGGTTGGAGATGTGGGTTCTTATGTTAAAGCATAATCTATTTTATATTGAGATTCTAGAATATTTTTGTCATAATTTATTCCTTGAAGTTTTACTAATTTTTCTTCTAAATCTCATGTTGAGGATGAATCTATTGAGTTTCTAGGGGTAAAGCTAGAAGAAGTTGAACATCTTGAAAGAGTATTAAATCTTGGAATTCTATTAAATCTTAAAGATACATCTCCTGAAGGGCTTTCTATTCTTTAACTAATTGTTGAACTTTCTTCAATTTTTTAAAGCGTAATTTTTTGGTAAATTCCATTCTTCTATAAATGAAATTTCATCATGTTTTAAGAGTTTTGGAGTTAATATTGAAGACTTCTAAGTATTGGCTTCTATTAAAAGAGTTTCTTATCCAGGTGAAGATCTTAAAGCTTTAGTATTGATATTTGTTTTGAAAACTTTGTAATGAGTTCTAAATATTATGTTTACATGTCTTGTTCCTTCTTTTGTTTTGATAACTAAGCTTAGAAAATTGTATATTTTTGGATCATTGAAGCTTACTGTATGATTTGAAAAACAATTGAAATATAATAGACCATTACAAAGATTTGATTGAAGACGGGCTAATATTGAATTTTTGAAAGTTGTTGCTCTGGTATCTCTCAAGATTATAAGAGTAAGAGCATCTATCCCTAATCTATAGAGAGGTTTTACAACTACTTAAACTAATCCTACATGTACATAATTGTCATTTTTTTGTGATTATCTATCATAGGTTTTGAGAAAAAAGGTATTGTATCAAATTATTTAAGTTTTGTTCACATGTTTTAATAATAAAATCTTAAAGAATATCAAAGGTTCCTTTTTGATATACTTGATTACTAGGTATTTTGGGTATATTTTAATTATGTATTTTTTGTTCTATGTTTGAAATTACTAATTCTCAACTATTGATTATATCTTGATTTTGTTGTTCATAACTAGAGTTTTCCAGATAGACTCATGACTAGAAGGTACTAGTTCCTTATTTTTGGAAGATAGTTTTCTAATCAAGTGTGCCATTATTACTGTAGATTTGTCTTTAATTACTAAGGTTTTGGTTTACTCACTTAGGGTTTCTCCTTTATCTAAATGTATGGGACCACGCTAAGCTACGGGACCATCTAAACATGCTCTCTCGACTTCATAACATAACTGACCAATGTGGCTTTTAAGGCCCACCAATGTAGCATATTGACACTGACGAACACATAGTAAGATTTCATGGAATAATCTTAAGTTTTTTACCTTTACTAAGGTGACTCCTTTACAGTAACTTTGACAGACACCTAATTAGGCACCTATCTTTCCCTTCACAAGGCTCTGATACCAAGTAGGGCGAAGCTGCTCTCAGAGCTCTGGATCATTCTCTTATTTTTTGAAAATAAAGTATACATGTTGAAAACAGTTGAAAATAACACAGATATATTGAAAGTAATGATGCATGGTGATGACACTGTAATTGAAAACATGATTAAAACAATAATAATACAGAAGAAGCAGATTGAGAAACTTATAGAATTTTATTAATGCTTGAACTTTGATATAAGAGATTTACAAATTTTGAGAGAAAGGGAAAGGAAAGGTTACAAGAGGCATTGATATGGTTACAAGTTTAGAATTTGAAGATACAAAGATAGGTTGTGTCTTGAATTCTTAAGAATGCTTCCTTATATACAGTCTTGAAAAGCTTCGGACTTCAAAATGTTATTAATATAGTTGGAGAATCTTTAGACTCTAAAGACTTCTTCATATTGATTTATGGACTTCAAATTTTATTGATTCTGCTTAAGAGTCGGACTTATTCACAATCTTGAACTTTATTTTTGATAAGGTTTGACTTTTTGCCAAAGTTTTGATAAGGCTGATCCCACTTTTATCTAGGAATCTTTGAAATTTTTTGAAAATTGACAGCTTCATTAATGATGAGTTCTTTTAGACTTGAAGCATGTATTGCATTGAATTCTCAAATATTTTGATCATTCAAATTGATTCAAGTCTATTTCGTAACAATCATCCTCATTTTCTTGAGTTTGAAATGCTATTGAGTCTTATTTCCTCCTTCCTCATCATCACTACCATTTGGGATAGTGTTTTAAAGGATTTCTTCTTGAATTCTTGTTTTGACAAAGTTCTTACTATTTGAGCTAAAAACTTGTTTTTTGAACTTAAAAAGTTACACAAAATAGGAGATACAACTCCCATTTGAGGATTAATTTTGAAATATTTTAGAACTATTGAAGAGTCAGCAAATTCTATTTTGAATTTACTCTACCATTTAATTTTGAATTCTTTTGCTAGACTGAAAGGACATGGATCAAGATATTCCTTGATAAATGTGTAATCCTAACAAAGGATCCATGCTATTTTGAAATTTATGCAAAAGAGTAATAACTTGTCCATGTTTTGATTAATTTTTGAAGAAAATAAATTAAAACTTTCTTGAATCTTGACATCGAAAATTTGTGGGACTGGACCACAAATCTTAAACCATTTTGAAAACCATGTTGGTAGAGTTTTTGAACATGCTAAAGTAAATTAAATAAACTATAAGTGACGATAATTTGTGTAAAATAAAATATTGAACCAAGCTTGTTTGTAATCCTCATAATTGAAAGATTTAGGTTGAAAAGAAACTTGAAATTTTTTGTATGTGTAAGGAGAAGATAATTTCTAATCTTGATGAGAAAGGACTTAATTTATTTTGATTGTTGAAAATGCTATTTTATTTGAATCTAAGGGATCCATTTTATGTTCTAATTCTATCGACTGAGTCTGTATAAGAACTAACTCATAAAATTCCTTAATTTTTCTAAAATCTTCTAGAATATAATTCCAATTTCGTGGTGAAATCTTTTGAGTTGTCTCTCTTGGAGATGATGCCTTTTGAAAATCTTCTATAATAGTTATAGGAATTTTGTTATCCTTAATGACATATCCTGTATTTTGAGTGTATTTAGGTTTTGAAGTAGAAAAGGGAGAGGCAAAGGTAGCAGCCTCTAGATAATTTCTTGGAGGAGTGGGCACTGAATCAAGGGTGACAAATCTATTTTGAGTAGGAATGATTGTTGATCTTTTGGTAGGTCTAATTTTTGAAGTGCTAGAAGCAGTTGTTGAACTAGGAGATCTCATAGTATAATCTATTATGGCTTTCTTGGGATAAGGAGTTGAAGGTCTTATGATGCAAATGTAAAAGTTCTTTATAAAAACTTGATGTAATATTATTGAAATCGTATGCGTATTTATAAGAAAATTTTGAAAAAACATAATGATTTTAGATAAAATTTTTGAAAGGATATTGATAGTAGTAGGAGAAGATGCTAGAGAACATAGGCAAATTTCTCCACAATTTTGTAAATAATTACTTTTTGAAATATCATTTTCTTCCATATCAGAATCTTCTTGATTTTGATAAATTCTTTCTTCCTTTTCTTGAAACTTTTCTAACTTAGTTAATGAATTAAGTAAAAGTTCTTGTAATTGCAGTTTTAATTCATCACTAACCTTTAAATTATTTATTATTTATTTCATTTTACAATTTCTACTGTAATGACCGTATTGATGACATTTGTAACATATTAGTGGTTCTCTATTTTGAGAATTTTAAGGGGGTGTCTTAGTTTCTTTTGAGTTTTTATTACTAAGTTTTCTTGAAGGCCTAGGAACTATTTTATTTGCTTTAAGTTTTTTCTTTCTTTTTATTGAAGAAGCTTCCTGTATGGGTTCATAACCATACTATTGATAAAAAGTTCCTAATTCTTTTTGATTGATCTTATTTTCATTTTTAATCCTTGCCTTTAATTTTAAATGAGTACATAAAGCTGATCCTTCTTGATTTAAGGTATTGATTAATTGACCATAAGTTAATTCCATCCAAGGAATATTTCCGTTGAACTCTTGTCTTAAATTATTTCTTACTTTTTCTGCAAATTGGTTTGGAAGTCTAGCTATAAACTTCTTTTTCCAATAAGCTAGATTATAATTTGGTTTTGTAAAAATTCTTGATAAAAATACATCTTTATACCATTTAAAGTTTGTTAAAGTTGGACATTTGAGATTTAACAAGGCTTCAGAGGCTCTTTCTTGAATTTGAGAGGGATTCCCTATAAAGGGTTTTGTTATTACTTCTATTAGTATGTTGACTATATCAAGTTTTTGAACTACTTGACCATTTACTATCTCTAGTTTAATCATTTGAAAAACTTGAGTTCTTTCATAGTTAGTGAAATAATAATCC
>JANHAO010004972.1:0-23311 GCA_026873985.1 Saraca asoca | reverse complement strand
TTTCAAAAAGATAATATAATTTATAAAATAATTATTTAATATATTTAATAAAAATTATTTAATATATTTAATATATTAAAATAATATATATAATAATTTTACATATAATATCACATATTTAAAATTAAATTATATATTTAATATGATAGAAGAAGATGATGTAAAGAAAAAATGAAATGAAATACTTTAGTAAGAAAGAAGGAATGAAATTAAGGGAATGAGTTAAGAAAAAGTAAGAGAATAGAATAAAATAAATTTGAACTAAACACTAGATAATAAAATGAGATACTTGTTTCCCTTTTCTTATGTGGTAAAATTCCCAAACGGGCCTTGATATCTACTTGTCTAGAGCGAAAACATAAACGTGAACTTAACTTTTTGGCAGAGGAAAATACTTGCACGGTAGACTAACAAAACACCTGCTAGAATAACAAATCAGGGGCACATGGACTCAACCAGATGACATTAATAAAAGCTGTACCATAAACATTTGATCAACAACACACCGACCCTAATCTTTCTTAAAGTTACAAATGCATGGGTTGCTATCACCAAACGTGGGAAAGATCAGGATGCAAGGTGCCCTTTTTCAAAGGTTAGGTTTAAAAATGTAATTAAACTCAAAAGGATGAAAATAACAAAGTTTTATGAAATCTTTTTTTCAAAAAACCAAAAAAAGGAAAAATTTTCAAACTTTGTGGCTTTAGCCCCCTCTGGCTAAGAAAGTTTTCTCACTCTTTTGTTGTCATGCTACAGTGAGGTTCACTTTAAATAAATATTTATATAATATAAAATTATAGTTAAAACATTCATTTTAAAAATGTAACAATTACCAAAACTTGGCAAAATTATTATTTTAATTTTCAACTATCCAAAAAGCATGCAAAGTGGTTTACAGCAAGCTCTTTTGACATCTTACTTCTTTCACACAAGGCCTATAACATTTCTAATACTTTGACTGACCATTTGCTGCTTGCCACACATGCAATGCGGTTTCGAATATGAAATATGCAATGTACCTGAACATAAAACTTACTATTTCAGCATCGTCATCATTCTCACTAAATTGACATGAAATAGTCTTTACCTACTTAATTATCCTATTTGAGGAAGGATGTGGATTTTTTTAGTTGTTCATTTTCATCTAGAATAATTAAATTAAAACGAGAGAATCTAAATTCATTTAAACAGGTGCATCTAAAATTATCTGTATCACATTTTTTTCATGATTGTTGTTATGCATACCATTTTCTACATTTGCACTTTTAAACACAAATTGAATGAAATTGATTTCATTTATTTAGAATAAAATGTCAATTTGCTCATTTGTGAATTATAAGATTAGGACTCAATGCAGCAACTGCAACTGCAGTTGTTGCATTTCAGTTTTGATTTGTGCGAGACTCAAAAAAAATTTAGAGATCTTAGAAATTTAAATGTTGAGATACAACAACTGCAACTGCAGTTATTACATTGAATCCAAATACATAAATTATAATATTAAAAGAAAAATAAACTTAATCTATTTATAGTTTGGGTCAAGTTTGATTTATTCATTTATAATTTAAAACGTCAAAAGAGTTAATATGTAGTCTATTCAAAATTAAAGAAATTATCATATACTTAATCTTTTGTAAATTATCATTCTGTTAATTTGTCACATATGGTTTGCATTATTAAATATTTTGTCCACATGACATGTGATAATTTTGTCAATTTTAGAAAGAAAATACACAAACAGATAAAGTGTCAATAACACAAATCATATATTAACTCTTTTTAATGTTTTAAATCATATATGAACAAATCAAACTTAACTATTCCTCAAATAAGTAAAATATATTTTTCTTAGTATTAAACAATTTGCAAGTATATATTACTTTTCTTTGTAATAATTGTCGATATTTTATTTATGATAAATTTTATTGTAGGAAGCTACTAGATTTGGGCCGGAAGATATTTATGAAATTAGAAAATTTTAAATTCAAATTTTAAACTACTGTTATAAAAAAATTAAAAAAAATTCTAATTTATTTACATGTGATTTGAACAGTAATACTCTGTTGCGTTATGATTTATTCTATTAAAACATTATCCACGTAAACTGAAATTAATTCCATCAAATTCTTGAGGGAAGGAGCATGTGCAAATCACATGATGATCTCACCAATATTTGCTTTGTGGCTCTTGGCCTTCTGACTAAACTATTTGCCACTTCCTCCTCCTTGAGGGAATGAAAGCAAGTGGCAACCAACCAACAACTACCTTGTCAGAAGCAAATGACTTCAAAGTGCTTATCTCCTCTCCTTCCAATTTCTTCCTCTTCCACCCACCAAACTCAGCCTATATTTTGAATTCATTTTCCATTATATCTGCGCCTTCAAATGGTACAACACACACACACAAGTAAATGGTAAGATGAAGGAAGAAGAAATAGCCATATGCATGTGCCCAGCACTTGCTCATTTCCTTTAAAAAATTGAGATGTGTTTTGGGCCAGAAAGTTTGAAGTAAAAGTTATAAAATTTTTTATATAAAATTCTAAAAAATTATGAGCGTATATTGATTTTGCTAAAATAAATATACAAAAAATTATAATTTTATTATTTAAAATTAAAATAAAAAATCAAAATTTTTAAATTTCTATGAAAAATTATAAATATAAATAAAAAAGTTGAAATATAAAAAAAATAATGGTACACACAGGAACGGACCTGCACAGGCCGTGTGGGGGCTTTCAAATTTTTTCAAAAAAATTAGAAATATAATATAGGGATTAAACTAAAAATTCTATAGGAACTGAATTGAAAAAAAAATTCTAAATATGGGCTCTAGTGTAAGACTGCCAAACTTTAGGAGGCAAATTGAAATTTTCTCATTTTTTTAATATGACATTTACCCCACCCAGCTCATCCCATCACCCCCCATTCCCATTTTCTTCGGATCTGGAAGCCTCCTCTGACCTCTCGCTGCACAACGTCGACGGCGACGAACCACTGCACGTACTGCATGCAGACGCAGCACGCCACCACACGCAGCACGTCGTCGTGTTCTTCCTCGATTCCTCCTCTAGTTGGAGTCGTCGGACCGTCCGATCCAGCAAACACAACAGTCCTCCATTATCCTGCGTGACCTACGCCCTGCCGAATTTCTGCGTCAGTACTCACTCACTCGAATTTTTGCGTCCGCCACTGGGTACACACAAACATAACCCTTAAAAACTTCATAAAATTGTAATTTAAATATATTATATGATAACAGAATTAATCGTAGCTGAATAGAATATTAATTTTTAAATCATATAAATAATGTGAAACAAAGTCAAATCATATATAAATAAGTTATAATGTTTTAAAAAAAAATAATCAAATAAATAATATATCCTAATTATGACACATATATATATTACATTTTACATAGCAATGATTTATAGTAATGTACTACTCAGTTTTTTTTGTCTTCATATTGAATCTCATGGCCCAAACGCACATATTGTTCCCATAGAACAAGCACGAATGCACTCCCCACATCACATTGTATGCCCAAGAATTTATTCGTATTGAAAGCCACGTAAGCACTCTTCAGCTCTACAAAATAACAAAGGGTAAAATGACAAAAGCATCTCTCTCCACTTTGATATGACTTCCTACCCATTTTTCTCAATCTGAGGTGACCTCCTCACGTGTGCCATCCCATCTCTCAACCTTTTTCTATCACCAATATTAGAAATCCTCTAATTTTTTTTTGTTTAATTTTAGAAGAAAATAAGTACTTGTTTGGCAGTTTGTTTTTTTATTTTAGAAAATAACTTTTTTTTTTATAAAAATAAAAAAATCTATTTAACAACTGTTTCATAAACGTTTAACTGGAAAAATAATTTTTAAAAAATATCATTTAAGTATTTTTTTTTATTTTTGTATAAAATTATTTTCAGATTTTTTAAAAAAATAAAAAAAATATCTTTTTTCGTTAATGATAAAATTATAATTAATATTAAATATATTTCAATTTTCTTAAAAATAAAAAAATAAAAATACTTAAAATCAGATCTTAAGTATTCCAAATTTTATATAGGTCCCGCCATAAAAGTAAGCTTTGCACATAAGATTTTTTTTCTAACATTTTTGTTAGATTAAAAAATAGATTTAAGATTTTTTTTTAAATATCTCGTTACATATAAAAATAATTTTGAATTCTAAAAATATATGTTTGTTTCATATTTGATACATTCTAGGATGATATTTTTAAAACAATATTATTAATAGAATGCAATTTAGATCTTTTATTTTAGGTCCTATTATTTTTTTTTTTTTTTGATGAGTTCTAAAATAGATTATATGAATTTCAAATTACCAGTAACACCATTTTTTATATTTTTCAGTCTTTTCATATTTTTCGACCTCTTTTCATGGGGCTAATTAATCTTTGCTGAAGGCTAATGAAAAGCAAACAGCTTTACCAACTTATTTACTTCTTAATTATAATTCTGAATTCTAAATTTGCTGCGTAGCAGTAAATATCCGCGGTTAATAAAGTTCAGTTCATGGATAGATAATTATATTTATTGTTATAATTTTATTCAATTTTTAATTAAATATTTACAATTTAAAAGTTTGAAAATAAATTTTTCTACTTATTTTTTATTTCTATATCTTTTATTATTTTTGGGTTAGTTTTAATCAATAATTGACAAACATGAATCACAATATGTGAACCATTTATAAATTAGAAGGCACATCATTTCAAATTTTTTTCTAAAAATAAAATAATTTTGTCAAATGTTATAATTTTCCATATATTATTTACTACTTAAAACACAAATACAAACGATATATAACATTTTCATTAATAATTATTAAATTACATCAACAAAACATTAACTACATGTATCAATTACTGATAAAATTTAATCAAGAAGCACATCCAATTAGAAATAAAAAAAAGTATAAAAAATTTAATTTTAAAATTTTAAATTATATAAACTTAATTAAAAATTAGACATATTGTAAAGAGTAACATGATAATTTAATTATTATTTATTTACGAAAGGGATAAAATTTGGTTAGATAGAAATTAATGAAAGGAATTTCATTTTAGTCGATGAAAGTGAATATTTTCTTCTACAAATCATGATTGTTTAATTGCCATTATCACACCTATTTTATTAGAAAAATGTTATAAATCAAATTAAAGAATATCTTCTTTTGACTAAGGCATCTGTCACTTGCTAACTTACTGTTATTAAATTGCCAGCGTGCTTCTTTGCCGCCGGTCTAAGTATACCTTGTATTATTTTCTTCGTTCATTTGAGTAGTTTTCCCTTAAAAATGTATTGTTCAGTCAAAGACGTTTCCTACGTGAACGTTGGAACATTGTTGAAGCAAAGGCTGCTGTATTTTTTCCACATGATCCAAACTCTTAACTATTCTATTTCTTTCCCTCGTTTATCCTTTCATCGTTTAACACAAAAAATTTGATAACATTTTGTTAGAATTGGTGACAAATCATTGAACATATATATAACTTCGTGATTCCAATCCAAGCGTTGAAAGGGGGGAAAAAAACCTTCAAAATCAATTTCAACTGTTACTACACTATATACTTAGAATTAGAGATAATTATACATCAATTTAGACTGATAAAGATTGTTTTATTCAATTAATCCAAGCAAGTTGATTATCTTAAAATATCAATTAAAATTGATCGATTTTTACTTTGATTTTGATTGGTTATTGACGAATGAGTACTTACAATAGAATTTTTTAATTTTTTTTTTCTGTTAAAGACCAAATTCAACGCAAATTTTTTGTTAAAGTAGTTGAACCAAACTTTCAATATGCATAAATGATATTAAACGTATGGGTCCATATAGCCTCATGTCTATTGATATTTACAAAAGCTAATTAATCACATTTGGATACTAACATTATGGATGGCATAATATTTGATCGGTTTTGGTTTAAATCTAATAAAGTCTCCATAAACTGCTTCTAATCAGGAGGATCCGAAGATTTATCCAAAAATCAACATATGTCAAACCAACTAATATATTCAAACCACCTGTAACAAATTAATTTTGAATTAAATTGGCCGATTAGGGTCAGTTTGATTAATATGTCATCGCCCCTAAGAATCAAGTTCCAATGTACTACTAAGAATGTCCACACTTATAATCTATTTTAGCAAAGAAAATTAATGCTTTATTTGGAATTAATTTTTCTAAATTTGATTTGATATCAATAGAAATGATTTCAATTTATTTATAAATAAATTCTATTGTTTGAAAATTATGACAAAAATAATAATTTTAATTCATTTGTAAATGAATTCTTTTATTTGAAACATATTAGAAAATACATATAATTCAATTAAAAAGTAGATTTTGAAGGTATTATGGTAAATAAAATATTAGAATAAGGATAAATTTTTTATATAGCATGTGTTTTAATTCAAATAAAATGAATTCTAGTAAAATCTTTGATAAATTTAATAGATTTCATAATGGTATAAATATAATAAAAACAAAAACTATAAATGAAATGAAACCAAATGTAATCTCTTTTAAGTTAAATCCAAACATCATTTAAAAAAGAAATTTATTTGAAAATAAAATAAAATATTATTTTTAACCATTCCAAAGAGGAAAAAAGAAGAAAAAGAAATAAAAATTATATAAGTAAAAGTATTTTTTTTATTTCTTTTCTCTATCTTTCATATCTGTCTTTGTTCCAAATATAATTTTTTTATTAAAAAGCAGGGCATCAATTTATGCCACACCTAATGCCTTATATAATTAATTGCTTTTGATTTTATTGTCATTCTTCTTTCTATGGTGAATAGAATAATATAGGGGGTATCTGCCTGGGAAATCTTCTAACGAATGTTACATATACAGCCCATATGCGAAATCTGGATCGAATAACTTCACCTCAATGCTTCTGAGAAGCCTAACCACTACTGAATCATTACTTTGCCTAATTAAGTAAGCATAGCTTGTGCATTGTTTCATTCATTCATGTCTGTTTTTAAGAAATAATGATACCATGAATTATTAGATTCCAATTTTCAAGCCTCCCGAAGGTGTTTCTCGTTGAAAAATGACACTAAGTAATATATATGTTACTTTTGAAATATTCATAAAAGATATTGTCTAAATTAAGTTGATTTTAATCAATATCGCACGTATAATTATAAAATATAGAATGTGCCATTGGGATTTTCTTTTTTTTTTTTTATGTAAAAAAGGGTGGAATCAAACTTTGGAACTTGTAGGAGCTAAGATATAGCCTGTTGTGCACTAAACTATCAAACCCATCTTAGAAAATTCCATGTGGGATTATATATAAAAGGCATGGGCCTATAGACATTCTCATTGAAGCTCATTCTTCTCTGGCCACAGTCCAAACCTAGTTGTAGCCTATTTTTAACTCCAAATTCAGCTTTCATCTTGTACTAGCTCTGAATTTAAGCTAGCACATAATAAGACAGCAACTCTTGCAGAAGAATACAGACTAGCTATGTCTGCAGTTACAAAGAGAGAGGGTGGTAATTCTAACGAAGAAGAAAGTGAGCTGAGAAGAGGTCCATGGACTCTTGAAGAAGACAGTCTGCTCATACACTATATTGCTCGCCATGGTGAAGGCCGTTGGAATATGTTGGCAAAAAGTGCTGGTAATTTTACAGATTCTTTGACTTTGATTAAGGAATAAAGCTCAATATCTTCATTGTTTTCCTTTTCATTTTAGTGAAATCTCAATTCTTCTCCAATATTTGAATTCTCAGGATTGAAGAGAACTGGGAAGAGCTGCAGACTCAGGTGGCTGAATTACTTGAAACCTGATATCAAGAGGGGGAACCTCAGTCCACAAGAGCAGCTCTTGATTCTTGAACTCCACTCCAAGTGGGGTAACAGGTAATGAAATCATCTTTTCTACTCACATTTATGTCAATTTCAAAGAGAGAAAGTGAATCGCGCCACACAATGAAATTGGTTTTAGCTTTACTCTCAGAGAGGTAGGATCGCCATTGGTTGTGGGGTCCAACTACTCTCATCGTAATGCCATTGTAAATTATTTTCAATTTATAAATAACTTTTTTCTTTTACAAATGAGTACAAGTAGTATTTTTCGTGAAAAAATGAAATATATATTATTTTCTATGCATTTATGTTCATCTAACAATTTGAATATATAAAGCTTATGAAGGAGTAAAATCAATTTAAATAAAATTCTATCTAAGTAATAATTTGTGAAATAACAGGGTGAGCATAACATTTGAACTGCAATCATGTTAACATAGTGTATTGTTTATTTGGGGTAGGTGGTCAAAAATTGCTCAACATCTGCCAGGAAGAACAGACAATGAAATTAAGAACTATTGGAGGACAAGAGTTCAGAAACAGGCACGCCAGCTTAATATTGAGTCAGGTAGCAAGAGGTTCGTAGAGGCCATTCGCCGTTATTGGGTGCCAAGATTGCTGCAAAAGATGGAACAGAACTCTTCTCCCTTTACTTCATATTCTTCTCTGACAAACACCAACTTTGACAATTCTGAAGCAATTACTTCAATGCCAAACAATCCCTTAGTCAATAATCAATCTCTTTCTCCATCTCCTCCTCCAAAAAGGGAATTTATTGATGCTGCAAATTATTCGAACTCTATGTCCAGCCTCGGCAATATTCCTTCTTCCCTAGATTCCCTGCAATTTTCTCAGATGCCTGAAAATTCAAAATGCCAAACAAGTCCTTATCCCAATTTGTTTGAGAGCAATGTTTACAGCAATAATCCAATCCAGGAAAGTTGGTATGTGAATTCCAATAACGGATATGGAATGGAGGGTCTAAACCAAGAATTGCCTCAGCCAGTGATGGAGAATTTTGACATTTCACAATTTGATTTCCACACTGCAGAAAGTGACTGGGTGTTGGGCAACATGGGTGACATTTTGTGGAACATGGATGCAATGTGAATTGTGAAAGACAGTGTAGACAATTACGTAAGATCGGAATGGCATCTCAAGTTCTTTTTAATTATGAGGTGACTATGAAATGTAAAAGTGAAAGTTCACATATTATTTTTTGTATTAAAAATTAGACTGTGTCTCATCAATGTTTAGCTTAGGTCGTTCGAGTGAAGGATCCAAAAGAGATCTTGATAACTCTTTGATATAAAAAAAAAAAAAAAAAGTTATAGAATATTACTTTAATTTATTTTGTTTGAACATTGAAGTACAAGAGGTGAAAGAGGATAGTGAATGGAGAACTCCATTCAGGCTGATTTGGTTAAAGTTGGAAATGGTAGTATTTGGGCCAATACAATGTATCTTTACTTGTTAATTATGAGTTCATTTTTCTACATGTTGGTTTTTTCTTAATTCTTGGTATTAATTCCAAGTAAATGAAATTATTGGCTGCTTGACCCCTCAAATGAAAAAAATCAAATGAAATAAAAAAAAAAAGTCTATTTTTCCAAGAAATGATATAACAAGTGACTAGAAACCCAAGGTGGAGTCACATCTAATTATGCAATATGCAATGACACTCGAGCAAAATAAAGGGAGCGAAGCTGCTATTCACAGAGAGTGGGAATATGCTACTCATCTAGATGTGTACCAAGGTACTTCCCCTTGCAGCAGTGAAGTGTGCATCCACAATCAATTTTTAGTGGAACAGAATCATTTATTACTGACTTTTAGTTTTAGACTTCATTTTTTTTTAAATTTAAAATATTATATATTAAATAATTTATTACTCATTCAATTACAATCAGAAATATGCATGCCAAATTTTTAATTTTAAAGTGAATATATGTAAAACGTCTGCAATATTTACATGTAAATGGATAAAAAAAAATTTAACGGTATTTATGAGATAAAAAATATGATAATTCTTTTGTTTTTATTTTAATAATTTTATTTTCGCCCGAGCTGTTAAACTAAGAAGTCAAAAAAAGAGTGAACACAAATTTACATTAATATTGCTATGGACTTTTGTCTCTATCTTATTTTTAAGTTCGCTCACTAGAAAGAAAAAAATTCTCAATCTAAACCCAAGTTAACTCGCTAGAAATTGCCATATTCTTTAGAATTTATTTTATTAATGACCATGCTGCTATTGTTTCAGGAGAAAAATATACACATTTATATATGGATGGACATCAGTAAGCACTAACTTAACATGTTCATCTTAGAAGTATTTTTCTCTTTCAATATTTTTCTATTGGCACATCCCTCGTTTCTTTTATTGAACATAATGATGCAAATTGAGCTTCAATGAGTTCAAATATGTAGCATCAAGTAAATCCATTTTCTCAATCTAAAAGATGCATTGTTGGAATTGGACTGGATCATCAAGTGACTCCAAATTTAGGGGTTCCAAGTATAATTGAAATAGAGGAAAAATCATTTATAACGATACTAAAGAAATCATTTTATTGGAAAATTAGAATGCTCTAAGCATTCCATTAGTCATGTATCAATTGATGAACACTTTAATCTCCAGTGGTAGAATGTGGCAACCAAAAGTCACCTGCACAAGGCTTGAGTGGTGAAAATCGTTAAAGCCTCTCTGATACTAAATTAAACTCATAACTTTTTATTTATAGATAATAAAAATGTTAAAGGATTTTTTGCTGAACTAAGGCCTCTAACTAAACTAAGCCTCACATCAACCTCATATTTATCATTAGCCCCTTTAAGCGATTGAATGAGACTTGTCTAAGTGATTTAGATTATCACATAGTTTTTTACAAAACTAGCCTGAGCTTTTTTATTATGTCTTGTCATGATTAAGCATTGTATGATCATATTCCAAATTTACTCGAAATAATTGAAATCTCGTTTGATCTTTAATTGATTGTCATGCACTTTAGTAATTTTCTCAATCATCTTAGAACTGTTATCGAATATTAACTAGACATTAAAATCATTTTAACTATTTTTTTCACGAAAACTAACTTTTCTTATCCATTTCTTGGGAACTATTTCCTTCTTAGTCTTCTTTAAATTTCTTCAAAATTATTGCTATGTCATGATCCCTGAACAATTAATTCTAACCATCCAATTCTTTGATCTTGATCTTTTATTCGAATTTTCTTGGTCTATAAATTTCTTTTGCACTTCTTGTTATTGCCAGACTCATGTTTTTTCCTTCAATTCTATTTGACGTCCCTTATGTATTCTTTCACTATCTTGATTTTTCATTATTTCATTTTTTTCAGTGTCTGTTGGTGAGTTTTAAAGACATATATCCTAAAATTTAAGTCATTTATAGGGAGTGTTATTTCCTATTATTGACATGATGATATATCACCCAAAAATCTGTAGTCAAATGTCATTTCATCTTCCTGTAGGTATATGGAGTGTTATGTCAAATAGTGATGAGAGAACTTGTGAGGCATTCATATATATTGTTTTCCAAATATTGCAAAGATTTGTATTATTTAGATTAGCCAGCTGATGCTAGTTATTTTTTATAGCCATTTTGCTATCAGATAATACTTGAGTCTAAGTATGGTAGATTCTAGAATGCATTAATGAATTACTATTTACCTATAATAGATTTTGTTGCAACGATTTCTAGAATTAGCTCTTATGGATTTGATTGTTGATTCCTTGTAGATTGTGTGGTCTAACAAGAAAAAACAAAGAAGATTAATAAGAGTAAATCTAGATGATAATGAGCAACCACTTGATGAGTAACTAATTGAAATGGATAAGGCAACCATAATGACGACTTTTGTCCAATCTAAAGATTAGCTTTAATAGGATCATCAAAGGGCTTTGATAAAACCAACAAGAAATTTATCTTCTAATAATCATTCTAAACATATTTGTAAATGTAAACCATAGGACGTGCTAAGAGAAAATTACATAGTGTAGAAACTTCTTGTACTCTATTTTGTAAGTGATTTGATTATTCATTTAATAAAATTGAGCACTTTTATTTTGAAAAATCTGTGATCTTTAATTTTCTTAAGAAAATGAAATGATTGTAATGACTTGACCGTTTCCTTCTTGGATCGATTCTTATTTTTCTTCTTCATTAATCATCTTTTTGTTTAACTTGTGTTACTTTGACTTATCAGTATAATTTTCTAATTGGTCTTTCGTGATGATTGTTTATGTAATGAATTATTTTTTAGTCCATTTATGTAATAAAAATAGTCAATTGACTACTCGCATTGGTCTTCATGATGAAGAGGTTTCGACTGGTTTCATCGATTCATTAGCATGTTTTTGTTTACAACTAATAATGTTTTGCACTTTTGAAAGTCTGCATCAAAAACTGTTTTGAGCAATCTTACATTTTAGTTGTACTTTGTTTTGAAGATTTGAACAGTTTATGTTCATTGATATCTTTGCTGAATATTTGATCAACTTGTGTTTATGATAATTCTTGCTGAATGGTTGAGCAGTCTGTGCTTGTTTTGTGCCTTGTGCTGAATTTTGAGCAAATTATGCTTGATGGTAGTTTGTGCCATAGTTTAAGTAGTTTGTGATTGTTTGGTATCTTGTATTGAATGTCAAGAAAATTATGCTCGATGGCAACTTATGCTATATTTTAAGCAACTTGTGCTCGTTTGGTATCTTATATCAAGTGTCGAGAAAATTATGCTTGATGGTAACTTGGAATGAGAGCTTTGAAAGATAAGTAGGAGTCTATTTTATTCATCCATATAAAGAGAGAGAAAATTCTGAAATAAACATCCTTGTTGGTATTGCAACCAAAACTCTAAATCTAGGAAGTTACAAAGCTTGCAAACCTAATAAGCCATGATACAACTTCCTAATTAAGTATTAGAGCATATGTTTTATCCCTTTCTCTCTTCTCTGTCTAATCCAACAATCGATGCTTTACCATTCATTGGTGATGTCTTTAATTGCAATTGTTTCTCAGATTTGGACATGCATCCTCTTTTCAAACTGTTCATATAACATCTCTATACGATGCATTGATCAGCCCTAAGTTGACCAACAATGTTACTAGTGGGAAATTTCATTAAAAAGTGAAGAGTCAATATAATGACTTAAGCCTAATTCAACAATGTTTTCCAAGGACTATGTTGTGAACTATGTTTTGTGCATCCACCACAAAAAATTTGACATCCAAATTCTGCATTTAAGGCTATGTTCCTAAAAAGACCCTTAGCTTAAGTAGTCCTAAGACAAGCACTTGTTTTCCCAAAAATTCGATCAGATTTCCTTAATATGGAGTCAAACTCCTATAATCAACTAGGATTCTCTTCAATGCATAGTTATGGATGGCCGCTGTGATCAGCATTAGGTCATTATGCTTCCGATAGAAATATGAGATGTTATCTTCCTCGGAAAAGTATATATTTGGGTCTAGTTTCTACTTTGGCCTTTTCCCACTTACGGTTATAACCGATTGGAGATGCCTCTTTCTTGCATTTTTTAATACTCTTCTTTTTACAAACCCTCTTTCTTGCATTTTTTAATACTCTTCTTTTTACAAATCCTCATGTAATAGTTTCTATAACCCTTATAATCTCAGTTAGTTTTCCCTCAGGTTCCTTGCTCTTACTTTTTGGCCTCACATCTAAAGAATGTAATCGAGATCATTCTTGCTCTTTCTGATCATTTGATGGCTCATATGGTCATTTTTTTTATTATAATGATCATACCTTTTGTACCATTGAAGGTGTCCTCTTCTTATCAACACCTTAATCTTGTTATTTAGATATATACATTCATTTATATTATGTGTTCAGTGTCTATGAAACTTGTAATACTTGTTCATTCCAAGCCTCAATTGTTTCTGACTCTTTTGTGGTGGTAGCTTCATTAACTCTATATCACTTTGACATCATCCATGATTGACTTTAATGAAACATTCATCGGCCTATACTCGTTGAGTCATTACTTCCAAAAGAATCGATCCTTTCGATCAACTATGTTGTTGCGGTATTGGTCCATTCCTTACTGCCCAGCTTGCATATTCACCTGCTTTATTTCTTTAACATTTATGAATTTGGTCTATCTTTCTAAAAGGTTAGATAGATTGTGCACTAGCTTTTTTGCCTAATTTTAGAAAAGTCTCTCGATCACAATCTTATCAAGATTGAGTGCACAGCCACTGCTTCTTGAAGATTTTTTATCTCTAAAGCTATTGGGTTGAATTAACTAAGGTACTCTTTCAGGGATTCATTTTTTTCCTTGCTTTATCGTCATAAGTGATGCATTGATCTTTTTATGAGCTCGGGAAGTCATGAATTGAGCAAGAAATTGATTAGCCAAGTTCCAAAATCATCTAATCGAATTTGGCTTTAGGCTCATAAATAAGTGAAAACCTACCTTCTTTAATGTGATGGAAAATGCTTAGCACATTATCACATTTAGCGCACTTGAAAGTAACATTGCTACATGAAATGCTTCAATGTGTTCTTAAGGATCGACTGTTCTATCATAGGACTCCACATTGGTTGGGGTCTTGAAGTTCTTAGGTATCAACATTTTCATAATATCTAGAGTAAAAGGATAAAAGTTTTCCTTATCATTATGCTTATGATCATCACAGTCGTAGGAACAGTTCATGTTTGTACTCCTCCTTCCATCAAATTAGGAGTTAACTATATGTTCTCTATCAAACTCGTTAGAGTAGTAATCATGACCATGCTAGTGACATTCTCAGTCATCTTGGTGGTAGAACACTTCAATCTCTAATGGTAGAATGCAGTGGCCAAAAGTCACCTGCACAAGGCTTAAGTGGTTGATACCACTAAAATCCCTCTAATGCTAAAATAAAATAAAAAAATCAAATGAAAGAGTAAAGTATCTAATAATCATAAATTAAACTAATACCTTTTTATTTATAGATGATCGGAAGGTTAAAGAGATCTTTTACTCAGCTAAGGCCCCTAACTAATTTGAGCCTCAACTATTTTTACTAAGTTGGGATGTCAACCTCATATTTATCATCAATGTTCCAACAAAAATACTTGCATGCATATAAAAACCCTAGGTTCAAAGGGGTAAATCCATTGAAAATGGATCAATTTTAGTGAACAATGCTGCTATTGTTGGTGGCGAACTCACTTTAGGGAAAAACATATTAGTAATTTATATATCTTGAGAAGATTATAATCTCTAAAGATGTTGTGCTCACTTACATTAACTCTTATATTAGTGTATAGCTTTTTTGATAATTCGATTTTTATCAATCTAACTATTGGATCTCAAATAGCTGTAGTATAGATTTTGCATGACAAAATTTAAGAACATTCTAAAAATAATTATTATATAATAAACATTTAAATTTTGTCATATTTAAAAGCATAATTTAGGTCAATTTTAGGATATATTGATGGAGTATTAAATTACATCAAACCAATATGAAATTTTATAAAAATAATCAACATTATTGATATTTGAAATCTAAAGGTGAATTTTATAACAAAATTATTTTATAAAAAATCACACAAAGGTATCAATGTAAGTATGAATTGGATGGCTTCAATTGATCCCATTCCATATGTATATATAAACATTTTATACATAATGGGATCATTTTATACACAACGATTATTTCTACAAATTTTTTACACAATCATTATAAATTATTATGTGAGCCCTGATGATGTAGCTAACAGAAGACATGGGAGAAATGGATTTGAAAACACATGTACATAGCATATCCATTCTCTTGTGACGCCTCTCAACCAGATTCTAATTTCTTTACTTTTTCCTCTTTTGTTTTTCTGTTAGTCAGAATGATAGGAATACTTTGTCAAAGATTAAAGCTTGAGGTTTTGGAACTCTTGAAATAGATGGCACAATCAGTGACCCTATTTGTGTACAGTTTTTCAATGAAGAACAGGCTTTCAAAAAATTGATGTCAATACATTATTTTAGCATGTGCTGATGCACTTAAATGTCACCTGGAATTGAACTTTTAGATCATCCAATGCTTTAGATACGGATTTGAAATTTCTTGCTGTCATGAATTTAAGTTGCACAGACTTTGTGAAGGTTTCGCCAACCACTTTATAATAAGTGAATGAATCTCTCTTTAGGACCTTAAATTTATTCCTTTAGTGAAACACATTCAAAATGAGTAGAGAATATGTTTGAATGTAGCATTTGAAGTTTTTAAGGGTATTTTTAGGACAAGTGCACCAGTAATCAAAAGGACGGACACAGGAAGTGGTTGTATAATACTCACGTCCATTTTTAGATATGGATATGGATGTGTGAATATCTGAGAGATATTATGTGCATCTGGAGAGTCGGATAGTGGTGTGAATTTGGTGCAAAGGAACCTTGGTAATCCCAATGGCTTTATTTGATAACATCATTCACGGTGATGAGATTAATAATGAGAGAGAGAGAAAAAGAAAATTATTTCGACTATTTTTAAATTTTAATAAAATTATATAAATCTCTTCTCTAATTTTAAAATTAACTCAAACTCTTTTGAAAATATAAAAAATATAATAATTAAATCTAAATTTAAGTTTTTCATCGAAAAATAATAAGAAAAATGATTATATAATTTAAATTTAATAATATGAAATATTTTGACTATTTTATGATCAAATATATATTTTGATTAAGTTCAAAAGGCTATAATTGATGAAAAGGTCAAAATTTGATGTAAATATAATGTTTTTTCAATCGTTTGAACTTAATTAAAGTATATTTTTATCATAAAATATTTAAAATATTTTATATTATTCAATTTTAATTTATAATCATCTTTTTCTATCATTTGATTGATGAAAATTTCAAATTTAAGTTGAAGTATAATATATTTTTTATATTTCAAGAAAAGTTTATATAGATTTTGAATTTAAAAGAAATGCTTATTGTTATGTGTATTTTCTGTACAATGCAAAATGAGCTTGTCGAGGCCCACTAAGAAATAAGTCCAATCAGAAAGGGCGTAGATCACCCAAAAACTAAGGTCATTCGATAGAAGACATCAGCTCATCAGCCACGAGCATAGAGCACAGGACGAGATCGAAATCCTAGCTCGTTAAGGACAAACTCTAGCTTGCCAAGCGACATATGCTGCCCTAGCCTCCTACCAGCAAACTCATTCCAATTGGGCTCGAGTGCGAGCCCAACCCTTATAGTTGACGGATCGCCTAGCACGAGCTCGTGCTGCTGAGTGAGTTGCCTCAAGTATTGGGTATAGAATGCCAAGGTCTAGTCGACAGCTAGAGGCATATTCTTTCAACCGACAAGTCAGCTTCAAAAACTGACATATCAACCTTCAATATCTGACAGTGAAATGATAAGTATTTATTGCTTGTCAAACATTAATTGTCCACAATGGCGAAAATGATAGCTTTGCTATTTATCAAATTATACCTGTAACCCTCTTGTCTTATATAAATAAGAGGGATAGATCATTGTAGGAAAGAAGAAAAAAAAAGGAGAAAATACATGCAGAAAACTTGTTAAAATAGTGAGAAAGGTTGTATGTTGTAACTCTGTGGAACAGAACTGAGAAACCACTGCACAAAGTTAATATAAAACCACCGTGGATGTAGGGTTTACACTGATTTGAGCCGAATCACAATAAAAAACTTCTGATATTTACTATTCTTCTTCTTCTTCTTCTCCTATCTCTTCCTTTCTCATACACACACATTTAGAACTTGTAATTTGGATGCTTATTGAACTTTTTTGGTTGATTGATTTTCACTGTTAACATTAATTTAATTAAAAAAAAGAATTTAGAGGAGCTCAAATTATTTTCTTTCAAAAAAATAATTATTTTTGTTTGTGCAACAAGAAATAGTACATTCAATGAAATTGTTTTGAAAGTGAGGCATTTAAGTATTAATTTCCGTAGGGTGATGATGTGGTCAAAATGCCTATACGAGCTTATCCTTACTCTCCTTTTGAAATTTGGATTTCCTCTATCCGTTTAATTATGTTTTTGTGACATAAAAAAATAAATATAAAATTTTTATGTATAACAAAATTTAAAATATATTTATATATAATAAAATTTATAAAATATTTATATTTATTTCTTCTTAATATAAAAAAATATACTCGAAGAAAAAAAAAATCCAAACCGTCCTGATTAGGAAGATTACATATTCCAAAATTCTGAGATTGAATGAAACAGTTAGCAGGCGACCTTAAAATAGTAAATGCAGCGGTCTCTTGTCCATTTCTATGATGTCATGTCACAGAGTATACAAATTGGAGTAAGAAAAGGTCTTAATGTTACGATCCAATCAACAAAACAAAGTTCAAAAGCTTCCCATGCGCATGACTCGACACCAACACATACAAATCAACATCTTTCATAATTTCTCTTGGAGCCCAAGAGACTTTAATTATTTTATATTTCACATCCACACGATTAGAGCCAAAACTAGGAGACAGATTCAGCCAATTCTCCAAAATTTTGTATCCTTCAATAAATAAGAAATTGTATATAATTTTTTTAAAATTTTTTCTAATTTAGCTCTTTAAACAATTTTTTTTTACTTTGCATTATATTTTATAAAAGAGATAAACTACTATGTTATTTCTTATAATTTTTTTAATTTTTAATTAGATTTTTATAATTTAGAATTTTAAAATTGGGATATTATATATTTTTTTTTATCAATTTTAGGTTAAATTCCACTAGTAATTATTATACATGGACAACACTTTATTGATATATCTTAATGATTATTTATGAAAAGATAACACATTATTTATTTTTGTATTTAAGTAACAAATAATGGAAAGAAAATTATGATATTTTATAAAATTAACTTATTTTAACAGGACTTTGGAATCATGTGACTCTTAGTCTATAAACCATTAACAGATTGCAGGTTGGCTGTGCATGAAGAAGATACTCCTAGAATCATTGGTTTATACTTTGGAGATTGCCACATCCTGTCAATAAGCAAGTTACTCACAGAGTAAGTGAAGGAATTATAAATCTGAGGTCATTTATAGGTAAAGATGACAGTATGTTGAACAGTGTCAATCATTTATGTGAGAAGAGTGATCAACTGACATGTGTCTAGCTGATTGACAAGAATTTGTTAAATAATTAATAAAAATTATTAATTCATATTTATGATTGATAATTTTTTACATAATAATTAAATTATTTAATTTAATCAATCCTATTTATATGATATTTATTTGTTAAATTATAAAAAATTTTAAAAAATAGATAAATTCATCAAAATAATAATGTAAGTTTCTTTTCATTACATATCGTTTTATTTTGTTATGCAAGTATTATTTACTTAAATAAAAGGATAAAATACTTAAATGAAAAGATTGTTTAAATTTGTTGTACTAGAAAGAAGAATCTAACAGGCCCAATCATTGAAGCAGGTATACAGCTATACTCTGATTGTTTTTCAAAGTGATTGTAAGAAAATGAGAAGAGTCGAAGTGATATTAAATTGCAGTTTGCTCTTATGAGAAGGGGATATGCTTAATTACTTGTGCACCATTCTTTCCCGAACGTGTACTTTTTTGAGCCACTTCTGAATAACATTAGGTGTCAGCCAGAAAGAGCTGCCGTAATGTTTTGGGGGAAAAAGGGGGGCTGCCCCTCAGCATGTGCATGGTTTGTGCACAGTGTGCATGTGAGTAGGAACCATTTGAAATGCCAAAAGTGATTGGATTGATTGACAGATGGCCCTCCCTTCAACTCTCACATCAAATCACATAAGCGTGAAGAGACCAAACTCTCCAGAGCATAACCAGTGGGGTTACGTGGGATCACCGAATAAAAAACTATGTATTTTTATTCTTAAAATAAAAAAGTTGATAACGATATCTTTTTAATTTTGAGATAAAAGAAAATTCATAATATAATAAATTAAGCCAGCACAGAGTCAATGAGAAGAGGTCCTTTGATCTTTTAGCAATGTTAGCCAAAATGATTTTAGTTCACTTTAATTGCATAGTTAATAATATCTAAACAAAAAGAGTTAATCATTTGGAAGGGTCTAATCTAAATCAAAATTTGTCAGATTTGAAATCATCATAGGCTAAAACCATCAAAATAAATACAATTAATATTACTTTCTATTTTTCTCACTATCAAAAGGTGAGCACAAATGGATTAAGAAGGATTAAAGATTTTTGTTAGTTCAGTTGTTTTTAACTAGTTCTATAATAATTTAATTTATTAATATCTGTTTATTAATACTAAACTATTTTAATCACAATGATTGATTATTGTGATTAAGTTCTTGCATAAAATAGATATATTTTTTAAAAAAATTTGGATTAAAATAGAAAATTACTTAAAATGAAAATTATATGCATAGTACTCATTTTTTTTAAATTTTTTTATATCTCTTCATGTTATAGTAACTATAAAAAAATAATTATAAAAAAATAGAAGAGTAAAGTATTATATATTTTCCAAAAAAAATGTTTAGTTTTACAATTTTATGCTCTCATTTTGTTTATCGGACTTTTCGTATTTTTATATGTAGTTATATACTTTTTTTAAAAAAAAAAATTAATGCTATAGGTTTACAACTGTTAAGAAAAATTAAAAACTTCCTAAACCGTAACCATTTTTATCCAATTTTTTTATTAAAAAAATATGTAGATTTGAATCAAAAGCAGTGAGATAAGAAAGGTTGAAAGGATTTTCCTCATTCCAATCACTAACAAACAATAATTTAGATTTGAATTTGGATTATCCTTTTTAATTAATTTTGTCATGTTAGTATAATTAAAAAGAAAGATAAATATAAATATTCATGTGCGGTAGAAAATTACAATTTCGTATGTGAGGTTGCAGAAAATTATGTTGATCTCTCACTTAAATAGCACTATACTAACGAAACTATAGAAAAGTAATTTTATTGAGGCCAATCTCTCGAAAGGCATAACGCTTCCAATTTTTTTAGTTGCTTATTTGTGTTAAAATTGAAAATGAGTCAAATAAAAGATATATCAGATTCCATATAAAATTATTTATTTATGGGTGAAAACCCTGTTTTGCCGAGATAGATATTTCCATAGAATTACCTTTAAAAAGTCAAATTGATTTCCATATTAAAAAATAAAATGTGAGTGTCTTTTACTTGGTTTTGTCACATTTTTATGAAACAAAGAGAGTATCTTACTTTTTAATTTCTAAATTAGGATAAAAATGAATAAAAAATATTTTGTATATATCTTTTTTTATAACAGAAATAATAAATTATTTAATACATACATAATAATTTAAATTTATCTTTTTGTGATAATAAAAATAATAAATTACTTAAGATACGTGTAATGATCTCGATTCAAAAGATACTTAAAAAAAAAAAATCTCAAAATAACTTTAGATATTACTGTTGCTACTAAAAATACTACTATTGCCTTTCTTTTCTTTGAATACATGATGTTGTGACTATCAAAGAAGGAAGAAGTTAATTATCTTTTAAGTTGTTTGATTGGTTATTTGCGGCCAAAGTAGAAGCCAAAGCCGACCCCTTATCCTAAGACTTAATAAAGGCATTAACAAAAGGGAATGAATGGGAGTTGTGAAGCAATAAGTGAAGGTTTTGAGTACATGCGGAATGGCCTCCATTGAAATGAAAGGCACTGTTAAATCAAACTTCACTTCATTAAGAGAATAATCTTTTTTTGTGAAAGAAAATTGCAATGCCATCCACTATATCATGCCTTTTTAAGGGTTGCTCTCTTATTAGCTACTTTAAGAATATGCTTATTGAAGTTGGAGAACAGAAGTTCTTATCCAGCACTTGTACTTATTTTACTTAATAAATAAAAGAGAATAATTATTTTTTCTACCATTAAAATTTTAATATGTGTGATTGCATAAAATTAATTAATAAAATTATAATTAATTTTTATTTATTAGATGTCTTAATGATAGGGTAGTACTGGAATCTCGTACTCAACGCATGGTTTAGTACCCCTAAAAGTTGAAAAAGAAAAAAAGGAAAATCATACTCTGGTATGAATAAATACTGATATTAAGTATTCCTGTGAGTCATGATAATTGATGCCGCTGATGTCACGCACAGTGTGCTCATGTTGTCAATGTGATTGAACGAGGATTTTTGTTTAAAATTTCATTTTTTTATTTTGAGTTTTTCTCGTTAGGTTAAATATAAAATGTTTATGGCGTTCAATCATTCCAATGGATTGGCCCCAGACAACGAACCAATTGTTACTACGATGCATAATCACAATGATAAATTCTTGTATATTGCCATTCAAATACAAAGACTCAAAAAAGGGGAAGCCTCACAAAACCAACACTTCGTTCTTAATCTGACAATCCATATTCTAACACCATTTAATGTCTTCAACAGTTGAGTGTGATTTCAACGACTTTATGATTTCACAAAACTAGCAAATTACTCATTATTGGATGAGTAGAAAACAAACTATATAATACAGAGTAAACTAGAATTTCTCAATAGGAACGCATGCATATTGCATGCATCTGGAGCAACACAATCAATGCTTATCTTAGAGCCAACGGCAACCAAGCAAGAATACATTAGAAATTTGTGGCGGCAGCATCAACAGAACAGGAATTCATTGGAGTTAATATTTAGTTTGTACTCCACAAATTCATCACTTCTAGATCCACAGCATATAGTTAAAAATGAAAAATCAGAAGCCTTAATTTTTATCTACACTTTGGAAAAATAGGAACTAATGTTGAAGAAAAGAATTACACTTATGTGTGGTACATCAACATTCATTCATACAAACTCGGGATCAAACCTTCTCCCCCCTCCAATCCGAGTCCCAGTCCACTAAAAATATAAAAATACAAAAGTAGAGCCACACTAAGTCAGAGTACTTCTTTGTGAATAAACAAATATTTCACAAGACAAATAAAATCCTTAATTAAAACTACAAAAGCACACTTGAGGATATAAATAACGAGGAAACATTTGATAGGTTCTCCAGAGAATGTGCACGACTAAAATACCTGTGAAGACCTATGTATTGCAACTGAGTGTTTGTACATACAAATAAAATAAAGTTTCTATGTTCTATAAGTGAGTGGTTTCCTGACCTGCTTCCCAAATCTCCTTTTTGCTTTTAATCTCCGATGACTAATCCTACTTTCCGCCCTTGCTGTAGCTGTCTTTAAGGGTCACTGTCCGATTAAAAACAAGTTTTTTGGGAGTGGAGTCCTGGTCGACTACAAAATAGCCTGAAATCACAGATGCAAGAATTATAAATTCAACAAGACAAGACAGCAAAATTCCAACATGTAGATTTATGTAATCTCAACTACTATTCTGATATTCACAAGTGACAACAATGTATTTATATTTTGTTTAGGATTGAAATGCCTTCAAAGTATTATCTTATTTC
>JANHAO010004971.1:0-23369 GCA_026873985.1 Saraca asoca | reverse complement strand
GACAAAAAGAATAGCAAAACCATAAATTAATAACAAATTGAGAGGTAATAATCAATATAATAATAGGCATTTTACTCGTTTATCAACCACATGAGAAACTCCTTTCTTAATGGTCTATAAATTTGAAGCCATGATCCTAGCAGAACTTGAGGTAGCTATACAATAAAGAACTATTTTCAATCCAAAGGATAACAATCAGCTACTTGCTACAAACCTTGACCTTGCAGAAGAGACAAGAGAAATAGCTCACCTTAGGATTTTAACCTACCAACAACGGGTTGCAAGGTACTACAACAGAAAGGTCCAATTTCAGAACTATAACATTGGTGAACTGCGCCTTATTCTTCCTAGAGCTTGCAAGGCCAATGATAGGACACTAGGTCTAAATTGGAAAGGCCCATACATAATCAAAAAAGACTTGGGAAATGGAGCTTATCACTTAGTGAATATGGATGGAGTTGAATTCA
Source organism: Saraca asoca (assembly GCA_026873985.1). NCBI lineage: Eukaryota > Viridiplantae > Streptophyta > Magnoliopsida > Fabales > Fabaceae > Saraca > Saraca asoca. Next base: position 22,902 of record JANHAO010004971.1, on the reverse strand, counting down.
CATGAGCTTGGAATGCTGAACATCTGCACCTGTATTATCAATAAGTTTTTGTTCGCCTTTCTAATGTTGTAATATTATTTAGAAATTAATAAAAGCACCCAAGTTTCTTCTTAAATTTTTATGTCTTTATGTCTGTTCTTATTAATTTTCGAATAGATTTTCAACAAAGTATTATACAGGAAGTAAGCTATTCTCAGGATTAAAAGAACCATGGTTTGCTAGTTAGAGCCCATTCAAGTCAACCTAAGAGTTATTGTTTATGGCTTACTGGGCATTCATCTTAGTTCTAACCCAAATTAAGTCATGGTTTGCTAGTTGAGGCATGACCTGCCTGGACAATTCATTGCAAGCTAAGGCGTAACCTACCTGGGCAATTCATTGCTAGTTGAGGCATGACCTACCTGGGCAATTCATTGTTAGCTGAGGCGTGACCAACTAGGAATTCATCTTGACAATGACAGACATAGTGTGTAAGCTGAGGCAAATCTATGCAACCTACCTGGGCACACAACTCATGCCAATTAAGGCACATCTGTGTGACCTACCTGAGCACTCAACTCATGCTAGCTGAGGCACATCCATGCAACCTACTAGGCATTCATCTTGGCATATATTCATTAAGTCATGGTTTGCTAGCTGAAGTCTATTCATGTTAACCTATGTGTTATCGTTTGTGACCTATTGGGCATTCAACTTGACTAATGTTTGTTAAATCATGGTTTGCTAGCTGAGGTATCATATGCAACTAATTAAGCATTCAACTATGGAAACTGAGAAGAATCAAGCAGGAATATTATAAAGAGTTCATTACAAACCTCCTTCAACAAGGTAAATTAACATGAGAAGGTTCAAGAGTGAAACTCAAAATTACAAGGTCATGGCCTATGAAGAAGGTTGGCCCTTAGTAGTTGAGCTCTTATGGGCTGGAAGGTTAACATATGGGGTGAGTAGGTTATCCATCATTTGATCATTAGTAGCTTACATAACCTACAAATTGCTCTCTCATTGAATTACACCCTGGGCAAGAGAAGCTCTACCTGTGGACTACGCACCCATTTTGAAAGAAGCTATCTTTATGGCTTCCTTAAAGCCCTTAATGGCCTCATGAATGTCCCCACCAAAAAAGAAGAAGTCCATTTTTGAGTGCTCCTACCATAAGGTGTACAAGAAGCTCATGGTAGTATCTTTTTCCACATTTGTGACTAGCACAATGATCTCTGCCTTAACTCGAGTGGCCTCTTCTTTTGCTAGAGTGAGCTCATTCATGGCTGCTTCATTCTCCTTCTTAGAAGCCTCAGATCCTTGCACAATCACGTCCATCTTGACTTTTACTCTATATAGCTTGTCAATTGCCTTGTTGAGATCTGAGGTAAGATTGGATGTGATGGCTTTACGGTTTACCACCTTGTGAGATAGAGCTTCCTCAGCTTCCTTCTTGGCGACCTTGTTGTCTCTCAGCTAAGTCTCAAGTACTTGCATTTTGTTCCTCATCTCCAACATCTCAATGGTTGCAGCGACTAGGTCACCTTCAAGTTTCTCCTTATTCTCCCTTTAGGCCAAGAGCTTGTTCCTTAGCTTTATCACCCCCAGTGCACTCTACAAAATCAAATGACTAAGTTAGCTTACAAAGAGCCAAAAGAACCAAAGTGAAAGGACTTAACTTACCAGCAAACCGTGACGAGCCATATAGCCCATCAAGCCCTTACTAGACATCTCTAACTCTAATGCCTTGATGTGAGTCCCCAGGATCATGTTTACATTTCCTCGGAGCAAGTTGAAGTACTCCCCTATCTTTGGGCCAAGGCCATCAGGTCACTCTTTGGCCTTGACCTCAGGTGTCACTTATTTAGTAGCGGTAACAATTTCCTTCCTCTTGTCCACTCTTTACTTCTTGGTAGAGGGCTTGGATAGGGATGGGACCTCGACCGCCTCTACTACCTCAGGCTACAAGGTGGGAACCAGCACCTACAAGATCGTTACTATTATGGCTAGAGAAAATTGACTTGTAGTAGTAGGGGCTACAATAGCAACAGGAGCCGATGAGGTCACGACAGTAAGGTCAATAGACTGAGTAAGGGTCGGTGGCATACGAAGATTTAGCCTCACCATATCCTCATACTTTTGGAAGTTTGTTAGGCCAATATCCTTAATTCAGTGAGCTCTGATGTCCCTAGTGAGCTCAACATTTAAAGTCAGAGCAAGCTTGTGGAAACGTAAGAGATCCTCATCAAATTTGAGGTCATCTATCGCAACAAATTGGCCTAGCACTTTAACCTTCTCAGCCCCCAATGTCAATTTCTCCTTACCAGCTCCATTTGCAAAATTAAACAAAATGTCAAACTAGGAATGAAATGAATATATGAATTCATGAAAGGTCGCACGTCTTCAGCCTATTTACCAGGGGTAAAGATGAAACCAAAATTACGAAAATGATACAAAGATAGGCAAGAAACATAAACCAGTGGGTTTTATAGTTCCCCATATTAGACTTACCCTTAGCATCACCTTGTTGCAAAATTCTCTTGTACTTAGTTAGCAAGCTGAGAGATAGTAAATCCCATCTTGCTGACCCATGCCTTTAATGCTATAAAGATAGCAAAAAACCCTTGTCAAAGGAGGAGGGAGGTTATTCCTAAGGTAAAGAAATGCAAGGGAGGTGAGCTAAGAATAAGAATTTGTAGTGAGCTGGAAAAGGCATAGCTTTAATTTATTCAATAAGTTAACAATATAAGGATAAACTGGGAACCTAAGCCCAAAATTAAGGTGATGGATGTTGACAGCAACAAATCTCAAAGGAGGATAAGCTGCATGGTCATCAGGTAAAGGTGCCATGATGTGATAGCCCTTGGGGAAATGGTATGTTTTAGCTATGCTCCTAAGCTCATCAAGTTTGATGGTCAAAGAATGGTGATTAAACACGGTGCAACCTAGATACCTCTAACTTCTAGTAACCTACTAACCCTCACTAGGGTCAAGACGAGCAACAAATTTTTCAATGACCTCGCCACTCTTGAAGGCCACTTCCTCTATGGCATGCACTAGCTCCTCACTTTAAGCTGGAGAATCAGATTTATCAGCACTCTTTACTTGGTGACCATGGCATTTATGAGCTACAAGCATCTACACAAGAAGAAGGAATGGTTAGGTAACTACAAATAGACCATACCTACAAGCTAAGACTAACAAAGTTTCCTATGCAGCAAGCCATACATGCCTCGGATCACCACACCTAAGACCCAAACCATTGAAAACATGGGGGGCTCAACCGACGAGCCTATCAGGTCACTAAATCCTGGAAAATAAATGGTTAAATCCAACAATCTACAACCCTAAAATTGACAGGCAAAATTTTCTAGCAATAGACAAGCACATGCCACCAAACCAAGCAATAAAATACCAAAAACCCATAGAACAAGGCATTCATAAAAAACAAAAGCTTAGCGTCTAAGAAAGCTTACCATATAAAAGAAATGAGGTGAGTTCTGAGAAAAGGATGATGAGCAAGATCGATCTCTGGCAATCCAAATCCAAAATATCTGATGGCAAACTTGATGAAGTAAGAAAGCGCAGAACGGTGGTGACTATTTGTGAGCTTGAGAAACTAGTAAGAGGCAGAGCGTTAGTTTTCAAAAGTAACAAGTAAGAAGGAAAAGGGTTTTTCTCACCTTATATAGTTTGAATGACCTCACCATTAGATTTAGAGACTGATCAACTACATCCGACGGTCCAGCGAGTAACAAGGCTCGGTCATTACCAAGTTAATGGCTATACGAAAATGTGCACATTAAATATAGGAATGATGGTATGGGCAAATAAAATGATGGAACAAAAGTCTAAACAAGAACATAGCAGATCGCAATCGCTAGCTTTTACCAGTGAACTACAACTCCCAATCCACAGATCGCACTGAGAGTAGGGGGCCTAATGTTATGGGCATTTTTGGAATCATACAAATAGGCTAGTGAAAACCCAATGGACAAGCTCAACTAATAAAGGCCTAATTCAACTAGAATTAAGATCACTAAAGTAAGGCATCAGGTCACTAAGTGCAAGCTCAAGATCACTGGTCAACAAGGGTCAAAGTAGCAACCTCAGGTTGTTAAGGATGAGGTCTAGCCCATAGATCGAAGCATACTCGTTGTGGTCAAACCTGAGAAAGAATCAACTTGTGGATATTAACTTGTAGGAATCAACTTGCATGATTAATTAATTGCCTACTTTCATGGAAATTTGTGAAGCAAAAGTCGATGTTGGATTCTTTTTCTTTTTTGAACTACTTTAAGATTGTACACCCTAGAAACTATAAATAAGGATTAAAATCATTGTACAAAGGGATGGAGAAAAAATGGATACTTTGAAGAATATAGAAAGAATGATCAGATAACAAATAGATACAAATACTCTATCAAAATAGATAGAGAAAATACAATAACTGTGGACATAAGCATTGCACTAGGCTGAACCACATTAAAAACTTTCGGTATTTCCCTATTCTTCCTCTCTCTCACTCTTTCTCTTCTTACACTCTTGGTTTGTAGTTTAGGGTTCTGAATTTAGGTTAACTAAATTCACACATTAATATAACTATACCCTTTCTACATTCTTTTATGTTAAAGGCATAAAAAATAGAACTGGCTAATTATTTACTATTAGACTTGCTTTCAAAATCTAAAATTTTTTACTAGGGTCATTATTAAGTGCATATGCGTACTTGGGACATTTTGGAATATGTGCAAACATATTTGATGTCCCGCATTCCTTAGTACTACATAAGAACTTAATCCCATAATGAAAGCACTTAGCAATTGATTCACTCCTCCATCATCCGGCACTCCTTTAAAGTGATCCCATATAGGTAACCTTCTTCTTGTCTAAATCCTGACTTGTTTATTTATGGATAGCTTCCTTGATATGACCTTCTTCCTTTTCTTAGGTTGGCAATAATGGGCTTTTTAAATGGACCAATAAAAGATTTCTCAATTGCACCAGTGGTGGGGTGGCTAACTTATTAGCAGTAGGCTTTTCAATTGACGGGTAAAAGTACTAAGAGGTGGCTGACTTGGATCGATAACAATTTGGACCAATAGCAACTATCCCACCAGCAAAGGGTTCATCAAGCTCCATGTAGGCACTAGAACCTTAAAAGAAAAATAGTAATATTCGAAGATATTTAGGCCCCATAGCCTAAAATACATGAGCCAACATTTTGACTTAATTTGAAATAGTTATTAACATAAAATTAATTGTTTGGATAAGATAACTGAGCCAGACTTTTATAAATTAGGAAAAATTACTTTGATTTCCCCTTAGGTTAAGGCCAATTACACATGATTCCTTTTGATTTTAGGAAATTTGCTTCACCTTCTTTATCGCTGACAAATTTGGACGATATTAGAGTTAAGAGAAAAAAGATTAATATGCCCTTATAATGTATTAGACATGTTGACTCTCAGTAGGAAGGGAAAATATCAACAGCTCGTTACTTTTGAAAGAAGAAACTCCTTTCTTTTTTCCAAAACACTTATTATTGCTCTTCTCTATCTTAATAAAACCTCCATAGCCAATGATCTATATGGAGGTTTAATTGTGCATACTTCTCTTCTTTTCACCAAACAAAGATGAAGCAATGTTCTTCTTGCTACTTACCTTTAGGTAAGGCATTTATTTTTTACTATTTTTTCTTTGTTCATTTTATTATTTTTTTTTTTTCGCTTAGTAATTTCCCCTATAAAAGCTTGAATTATTTTCATTCTGAAATTTTATTATGTCATTATTTAGAAGATTTGGTTTTTTTTTTTCGTTTTGGTTATGTATTCTTCTTCTTCTTCTTTTTTTCAATTTTTTGTTTCTTATTAGTTTCATTATTTGGATGGTGATGTATGGTTCGATTACATTTCTGTTCTTTAATGTTGTTTGATCTTTGTTAAGGTTTTTTTTTCTTGTTTCTTTCTATTCACATTTTCTTATTTGGGATTTATATTGGAGTTTTCTTCTATGTTTATATTCATTCAGTGATTATGATTTTATTTGTTCCTTTGCAATTATATTTGGGTTTTATTTCATTTCTTTACTTCTTTGTATGTTCTATTACTAAATTTTTGTGCAAAAAACATTCTGAAACATGACAAAATCATTTAAAGGGTTGATATATTTGAGATACCCTCAGATTTTGTATGCTCTATAACCAATTTTATAGTTGTTATTGATTTGTTATGCTTATTTCTAATACTATCCTTGTTTGTATTTTCTATTATGCTTGTCATCAAATCTTGTTTAAACACTATTATGAACTAAAATTTGGCCTTGTATGTTTTGTTACTAACATATGTTTAACCTTTACATTCTAAACTAAACATTGGCCTTGGTTGATATATATATAGGAATGATGGCATTATTAGGTTTTTATGACCTTAATCTACACCATGGTGAGAAGATAGTGACCATTGGAAGATAGACCCTGACCATTATTCATACTTAGACTTGGTAGATGATGTTCTGAACACACTTCTGGCTAGAGATAGGGGTGTAAGAGTAACCATTGACCTACATTATAAGGTTACATGCAAAACTACTAGCTATCAAAGATGACAAAGACATCTTGGAGATGTTTAACCTTAATGACTTGGTAATTGAGATTAAAATTTTGTTAACTTAATTCCACTTAAGTCAGACCCTAACCCATAACCATTAAGGAGTAAACTTTACAAGTGACTCAACTAAGCCCTGAGAAATTCCATATGAATTAGAATGTTTATATGGATGATTAAGAAAAAAATGCAAATGTAGAACATCAACATGTGAATATGAATGAGCATGTGAATGGAAATGATGAATTTGTTGGGGATGGGTTTGTTTTCTATGGATTTGGTGTTAATGGGTTTAGTGTCAATGACTTTGATTTTGATTTTTATGATTTTGGTCTGGATGATTTTGATGTTGATGGTGAGGCTATAATGAGTGAGTCTAGTGGAGAATGGTGTGGAAAAGATGTTGAATCTGATAGTATTGATGAGTCACTTAACTTAGTTAGTGAGGAGGAGAATTGCAAAGATGGAGATGGCGGTGCTAGTCTTAATAATTTTGAGGAGAATTTTGAAGTTATAAGGCAAAATAATGGGTCAGATAGTGACAAGGAAAAAGCTTATATAGATAAGGGCATTTAAGGAAACCTTTTTGTTCATTAGCCTGATGGCAAGATGAGGTTAGTGTTGTCATGACCTTAAATCTCTGGTCATGACTGTCATGAATATCACTCCCTCACTAGGTAGTCACCAGCCTTTTACCATCTATATTTGTTATCACAATTTTAGGTTTTTCTTAGAATTATCTCATCATAATATAAAGGCAACTAAATCATGGCAACTTAGCACACAAGGATACTCATGAAAAAAATATACACATATACCATTAATTTACACTAGTACTGCCAAATAGGCCAAATGCCAATCTTGCCAGATTGTACATATGTCTACATTAGTTACTACAAAATATTTCCTATCAACCCTTTATACTAAGGCCCACTTTTACTTACAAAATAACCAAATGCACTTTTTAAAAACAGGGCATCCAAGAAAAGCTACACTAATCTATGTCTTACCATATTTTCAAAACATAAGTTACTATAACTAAGCCCTATAGCCCTTTCTATTTACATGTTTTCAAAAAAAAAAAATAGCAAAATAGTTTTCATATGGATGGATGACCTTTAAGGGTTCAACCATTTAAGGCCCACCATTAACAGTACATTTGGTGGTTTTAGTGGAATTATTTCAACATTATGCAGGACTTCGCATATTGCTAGGTTCAAGATGACTATGCAGTGGATGTTTATTTAGTAGCTTCCTAGAGGACTCAAGACCTTAGTGGTGTATGTGTCGACTATTATTTCCTTCAAATCATTATCCATCTTACTTTTTTAGAATAAGATTTAAGATATCTTAAGAATCTAAGAAAAAAAAATAGTCCACAGAAGAATTAGTCTAGGGCTCAATGAAAAAATGTACCAGACTTATGAACTTACTAAACAATAAGAGCATGTACAAATACAAGCATTCATACCTCATCTAGTTGAATATTTCTTATGTAATCATTCACAAGCATTTATCAATCATTAGAGATTCATATATGAAGAAGTTCACATTATGTTACCTTTGAACATTGTGTTGAGTTAGGCTCACATAGCCACCAGCCATCATATTGGCTAACTATGTATTCCGATCACACAATAATATATTGTAGCATTTCATATGGTAATCGATATTTCAAATATTTCATAAGAAGAAATGTAAATCTCCTTGTTACTCTAATCCAACCTTATCCCTCCAATCTATCCTTATCCCACTCATCAATTTAGAATATATAGATCCAGGATTTGATTCATTATTCCCTATCACACCTAATCAACATCACATGATCGCATTTCCTTGTCATTCATGGTGTCACACACACCATTTCATATTTCACAAATGCCATCACACCTTAGATAACAAAGGTATCCATAATAAAAATACTATAACATTCACATTCATATACATAGGCATACCTTACTTTCTCATTTATCAATTATTCTCATAAGATTTCTTTATTGATATACAAGGTTCAATTATGTCTAAACCAAGTAGAATCCAATATAAATTTGAGAGGTGTGAATACAAGCCAAGAAATGCAATCAAGATCATGATCAAATTTGTTAAAGAAGTCTGAATAGAATTGGGATCAAAATCGAGGAATTCAAATGAAGAATCGAAAGAATTTAGTTAAATTTGCAAGTCTGCTCACCAAGATGTGTAAATGTTCAAGAATTTCAATTTCAAACGCAATCAGAATCACAAGTAGAATCGAAAAATAGTGTAAGGGAGGTCGATTCGAATCATTCTCAAGCTAGTTCAAATCTCAATTTGAATCTTAAGAATGAAACTTCTAGATTTCTACGAGCATGATTGTGGATTTAGTTCAAAAGGCTGCGATTTGAATTGCATAAGCCAAAATTGCAGGCAATAGTAGAAAAATAGGGAAAGACAATTTCCAATTCAATCATACATTATAGGGTCCTATCACAACATGTTTTAATAACTCAAGCATTCACAAAACTTAACTATTTCAGTCATAAACTAATCAGTTTATTAATCAATTCTTTTAGTTACAAATTAAGCCTCACAATTTCAAAACTCATTTCTATTATCAATTATTCAGCAAATCACAAGCAAGAAACATATGTTAGTTCACAAGAATGGCAAGAGATATTCACCTTGACAACTGAAAATATAACAATGGAGCTAATAACACTAAATCTACCTATACTCTTCAAGAACACAAAAAAAGGGTATATTAGCTTTCAAACTTTTCGAAGGATTTCTCTCTTTAACTAAGCTTATATATTTATGTTATGGTCCAATTTAATAGAAACCAACTATATCTAACAAATTCAAGTTCTAAATCACCAAAAAAACTAAGTTAATTCATAGGCTGAACAGTGAAGTGAACCATAACAACAAATTTCAAAAATTCATAACTTAAGTTTTAATCGATAAATCAAAATGATTTCGATATTAAAATGAAGAGGAAGAAAAAGAGATTCAACAATAAAAATTTTAGCAAATAATAAGAAGAATTAGTAAGCTTACTAGTAGAGAGAGTGAGTAAAGGTTGAGAGAGAAGATAAAAGCTTGGAAAAGAAGAAGATGGAGTTTGCATGACTTTTACAGTCTAAATCCAAAAAAAATAAGAGATGGAGTCAGCTAATAGGAAGACAAAATGAAAAAAGTAGGTCAACTTCCTAATAACTACCAGTTGACCGTTTTCCTTTTTTTAATAATTTTCCTATTTCTTTCATTTTGAACTTAAATTTAACATACTTGCCAATCACTAGTGATCACAAAATTTTAATATAAATTAGTTAAACTAAACACCTTCTTAACGGCTCTAATTTCCAATGTCCTTAGCCCTAGTTTCTATATTTTCAAAGTTTCATAGAAATTAATTTTCAAAAATAGAAATTTTTATTCTTTGAACATTTATAACAATAACTCAATCACCAAAATATTTTTTTGAAAAATCTTATATAGTCTATCTCTACTATATATGGATGTCCCGTGACTTTAAATCTATAATTTTGAATTCTTTGAAATTTTTATTTTCTCTATTTATCACCAAAATTGATTTTAAAAAATTTGGGATAACACAAGAGCAAGGGCAATTGTTTGGAGATGTTCAAGAGTTAGGGTTGTGTTGAAAGATTTTGTTAATCAAGAGAACGTTAAAGTTTGTGAGGTGAAAGATGAAGAATTTGCTTTGCAAATGGGTGCACATGGAGGATACATGCATCACCAACATCTGATAGGTGCACATTCAAGATCAAGATGTATAATAAAGTTCATACGTGCATAAGGAACACTATAAACAGATATGTAACTTCTATTTGGATTGCTGAAAATTTGAAGAGTAAACTATATGTAGAGCCTGGTATGAGTTATAAGAGAATGAAAGAGGAGTTAAGGGAGAAGTATAGGTTAGAAGTTCATCAAATGCAACTAGATAGGTCAAAAAGAAGATTCAATGAAGACAACAAGGTGCATATGCCAAGTCTTACTCATGCCTTCTTACATAGTGTAACACCATGAAGGACACCGACCCTGGTATAGTGGTTGAAATGGAGTTTGACCACTTTAGAACGTACTACAATCCAATTTTCAAGTGATTGTTCTTATGTTGGATGCAATGAAGAAGAAGTTTATACAAGATTGCAAATCATGGTTTAAGATTGATAGTTTTCACCTCAAAAGGCCTTTTGAAGGGATCATGGTATCTATAATTAAAATGGATGGCATTAAAAAAATGTTTCCAATTGTTTTTATTATGGAAACAAAATCTAAGGAAACTTAGAGGTTTTTCTTATATCATTTGCATCAAACATTGTGTTTGAAGCCTAAGTTTGAAGTATTACCAGGGCTAAGCACCTTGAGTGATCAACAAAAAGGTACACTCTTCTATTTTACACTTATCTATTTGGTTTCATACTTGGAATTATTTGTGTACTAACTCCTCACTTATTTTGTTTTAGAGGCTAACTCAAGCATTGGTTGCAGAAATGTCCTATGCAAGACATAGGTATTACTGTAACCATCGACTGAGTAATTTCAAATTAAAAATCCATGATTTAGTTCTAAGACCACTGTTTTGGGCAGTAATAAAGACCTCTAACTTGTTTCTCTTATAGAAGGCTATTGACAGGATAAAAGCCATTTGTCTAGATGCTGCTGATTGGCTATTGACTAGGTTAAAAGACATGTGAGCTAGGCACACAGCATACCCACTAATAAAATCTGATAATGTAATCAACAATATTAGTGAATCTTTCAATAATTAGTTAGGGGAGGATAGAACCAAAATAGTATTGTCATTGTTAGAGTAAAAAACATTAGGTTGATAGGTAAGTTGCATAAAAGATATTAGGTTAGGTGTAGGTGGGAGCATAGCATTACACCTAGGATAAGGTTTTAGATGAGACAATGCTAGATACTAGGCTTTGTAAAGTTACTAATCCTAGAAATGATAAGTATCATGTGAGAGATGGCTTCATAGCATTTATAGTGAACCTTAGAAGGAAAACATATGGTTGCAACTCATGGCACCTATCTGGATTGGCCTACAAGCATGCATGTGCATGTGTGCTACACAAAAGAGAAAATGTCCAAAGATATTGTGAGCATTGGTATTCTAGGGAGATGTATGAGAAAACTTATGCTGCAATAATACATCTTATACCTAACATTAATGACGAAGTTGTTAGTCTTGAGGAAGCTAACAATGTGGTCATAGAGCCACCGTTATGTAAAGCTAGAAGAAAGCCAAAATGGAATAGGATAAGAAAAACTGATGAAGGACCTAGTGGCAACAAAGATGTGAGATCAAGTACACTAGTGTGTGACATATGTAAAGCATTTGGCCACCATAAAAGAACATGCAAAGCAAAGCTAGCCAAGAAGAAAGGGAAAAAGGTAATTTCATGTAAATTATGACTATTAAGTATTTACTAACATGTGAATATTTTTCAAAGAGCTAATAAGGAGCAAGGTGATGGCACCAAAACCTACTCTCAAACTCAAACTTGTACCTTAGTTGGAAGCAAAAGGAAGAAGGTTAGTGTTCCAAAGAAAAAGGCAAAAACTTCTAATAGAGGATCTACTAGTGCTGCAACTAGTGGTACTAGTTCTAAGGCCAAGGCAACTACTAAGGGAAGTGGGAGTGGCACTCAAGAAGGGACCATGCATGCAATTGCTCATGCAAGCAGTGAGAATGACTTTGTAAAAGCACATGCTAGAGTGATAGTGAAGTTTAGCCCACCAAATCCAACTAGGGAATCTAATGAGTAGGCAACTTTCTAAAAATATTATGTCATTATAGAACTATCTATTTTGTTTGTGATTTTCTATTGACTTGGGATTTGATTGCACTTTATCTTGCTATAATGATGCACAACTATAGGTGTTGGTTTTTTTTGTCATTTCTTGACAATGTGTAAATTTATGGTTTATGTGGGAACTATAATAATTATATACCTTTACCTAATGATATTATGCATGTTCAGGTGCATTAATTTGGTTTTGCTTAATGAATTGGTGTTATAGTGGTTGCTTACTTAATTGGTATTGTCCAAAAGTTGTTTAATACGATTTTGCATAATTGTTATAAGTTTAGCCAAATTGGTTGCAAAATTTGTGCAACAAAATACAACTATTTACTAGTCCTTTGCTTATTCAGGATTATTATCGATCAAATCGTTAGCAAATTTTATTGCCAAATAACATAACACATTGGTTGCCCAATTGTTTGTTTAGTAAATTGCCTAATTTTTAGTCCATTAAAGAATCAAGTGAGTGAAAGAAATGAAAGAAAAAAATAACTAGGAAATTTATTTCTAGCAAAATGACTAATAGCAAAACAAAAATAAATAGTCATTAATGGAATAAAATAAATACCAATTAATTAAAAAGAATAAATTGTAGTTAATTAAAGAATATACAACAAAATAAATTACAATTAAATGCAAAGCAAAATAATTGTAATTAATTAAAGAAAATTGGCAATAAAATAAATTACAATAAATTATGGAAAACAAACAGCAAATTAAATTGAAATTAGTGAAAGAAAACCAAAAGCAAAATAAATTGCAATTAAGGAAAGAAAGTAAAGAGCAAAGTTTGGAAGAATTTCAGGTGAATAAATACTATTTTATATGTACGAAGTGAGATACAATAGGTTTGACAATTATTAAAAATAAAAATTAATTAATTGAAATAATTTACTTCAACAATATTACAAGAAAGACAAGCACAACAAACACAATGCAAATGCAAAAAGTACCTATAGCTAATAGCTTCAATTCATCAAATGAAGTGTCTGATTTCAAAATTTGCTACTCCATTTTTGTGTAGTCATTCTTCATTCCTCTTTCCTCGTTTTTCCTTTTTTTTTCTTTGAGCAAAATAAGCAAAGTGCCAACACCATAAGCATCATCAATTTTCAAAGCATCTTCAAACAACCCACCACATGAAGAAATTGCACTTAACTTTTTTGTAAATATAAAATAATCTATCAGGATTTTTAGCAATGTCTAAAATTTTTATTGTTGCCCTTCTTCTATGCCAACACTTTTTATTTCGACACTTCAACACAGATGCTTCACTCTTACTAACATTAGAGGAAACCATTTAGGAACAAAAAAAAAGAAAAAGAAAATTTGAGTACAAGAAAGAAATTTGAAAGCTGAGGTTGCTCCATCTACACTTGTTCTTCATCTGTTAGAGATGAAGATGGAGAAACCTCTTTTAGATATCTGTTAGAGATAGAGAAGCCCTATTTTATTTACTTCTTGTTTAGATTGGCTTCAATAAGGGTAAAAGGGTCATGAAAAATTGCCTCTGGCTCTTATATGTCATGCACAATCACGTGATTCACTTAAAGAGATGGAACCTTGTTTCTTAGACAAAAACTTAACAGAAAAGGAGTCGATTGCAATTTTCATGTTAAAAATAAGGGAGGCAAAGTGAATTTCCCAAAATCATGGGGAATCATGTGTAATTAGCCCTTATCTTAGGGGAGGTTAAAGTAATTTCCCCTATAAATTATAATGAGCAAAGATCCAAAATATATCCTGAACTCAAGTCAAGAATCAAGTGCATTCATTTGAAAACTTGGAATTACAAAGGATCCATTACACATGAACACTGAACTTAAAAGTAAAAACCTAAAACATAATATGAAATTACACATTGTTCTAAATAAACTTGAAACATTTTTGAGAAAACAAAATGCCAACAAAGCAACTTAGTCTAAACCCTAATCAATTGGTCTTCCACATTTCTTCTGGTGATGCAACAATCTAGCATTCTTATTCCTCTTAGCATCTACTACAAATTCTATCCCACAACCCTTACATTTCACTATTCCATCATCATTCACCCTTTGGAAATAATTCCAATCAGAAATCTTCATGAAGCACAACTATCATTCCCATTTGGACCATCTTCGCTCACAACAACAAGCCCTTGCCTCGTCCTTGTCCCTACCCCTGTTGTCCTTATCCTTTCGGTTGGACATCCATTGAATATATATCTGTTGACAGTGGATTTTTGTTTTGCTAGAATCCAACCAACAAAAAAGGTTCTTTTAGGACTTAACTGCAATCCGATTTCAATCACAGTAGATAAATGCAAAAAGGTAAGAAGAAGAAAATGAAGAGCAATAAAAAATACAAGGCTTTTCAACGTGGCTCGACCAAACCCGGATAGTACTGGACCCTACGTCCACTGTAGTGTATTGATATGGAAGAATTTCTACAGAGTTTTGATATAGTTTTTTGGCCTCTGCCTGCTTATAGAGTACTCTTTCCTCATATTTATAGAGGAGGGAGGCTATAATAGTAAATTTATAAGTTATTAATATGTTACATCATGCAATGTATGTGCAAGACAAAACATATCCTTTAATTCAGCTACTACAAATTATTTTCTACAGGTGGGACCCTTGCCTATTCAGGTGTGTTATATGCTTGTCTCCTACTCGGCAAGCCTCTTGCTAAAGGCTTCACCTCACGACCTGAAACCTTTAGCCTGGGGTTGTTGCTGCTTTCTGAATAGTGAGGTCGAGTTGGTTTGAGCTTGCACAAGATCGATAAGCAAACCTAGGCTAAGGTGTCCACGGCTCCTTAGCGAGCTGGAATCTGCTACTACTTTGGGCCTCCTGCTAGTCTATTTAGGAAATCTGGAATTTTGCCTATACCATAAGCCCCCCAACTCTCAGCTCGCTTCATGGGCTAGGAGTTGAATCTTGTTAGAATTATCCTTTCACTAACACCATGAAGTCAAAGCCTTTATTAACCATGCCATTTTATTTGTTCCAAACTATTCCTTTCATCATGCATGTCTCATAAATACGAACGTGTCTGCCTCATTTTCTCCCGAGATAGTTAATGAAGGTGGTTAGGAGTTCTCTCAGACCCCTTGGTGGGATCAAAGCTACTTCTATTTAAGACAGTAGAGGCTTTCTTTTCTTCTTCAGAGAAATCTAATGGGAACTTCAGACGAGCTCCCTATGCCTTCGACATTGTATTTATCCGGCAAAGCATGTATAGTCTGCTACATAAGAAGCCTCAAAGATAATGCTTCTCTGGTAATGTGGAGAGATCCCATACGAATCTTGGATTATGTCCTCGTGATTGTGAAGTTTCTCCTTTTCAACCATTTCGGTGGGCTTTTTCCGGACTTCCCCATCTCGGGAGTGAAATTAAGGAAGAATTTACTGCTAAGGGAGGGGCTAGAAGAAGAAAGTTGAGGACTTAAGCGAGCTAGTTGGCAAGGGTTCATTTCTCAATGGTTAGCCCTCTAATTGGTGGGAACTTTCCTTTTGCGCAATAATCTTTCTTCTAGAAGAACTAGCTACAGCTTTCTCTGACTTGTATTTTGACTCTTTTTGATGTAAATGTACCTTGTTGAGGCTTTTTAATGAATAAAATTTCCTTCTTTTTTCTTCAAGTATTTGGTTGTTTGTCCTGCAATTCTCAAACAATAAGTATTAATTTTGCAGATAAAAATAACTAAATAGCCAATTAGTAATGCTTCTTAATCAAGAAATAAGCTTGGGCTAAGTATATTGAATATAAGCGATATATGAGTAGGCTACATGGCACTAAGGCATCTGGTCGCATGAGAGCTGTGAAATTTTGATCGCATGAGAGCTATGAATACTCAATCACATGAGACCTATGAATACACAATCGCATGAGAGCTACAAATACACAATCACAATTATATTGGAATGAGCTCTAGTAGTCTCAGCCTAAAGGCTGGCAATAATTTCTAGGATGAGCCCTGACGCCTCAACTCGAAAGCTGTCAATAATTTTTAGGATGAGCCCCAACGCCTCAGCTCAAAAGTTAGTAATAATTTTCGAGATGAGCCCCGGTACCTCAGCTTAAAAGCTGGCAATAATTTCATCAATTCATCCCTGAAATGAGCTCCAGGGGGGCCTCAGCTTAGAAAGCTGGCAACTTCACAAGGTCGCATGAGAGCTTCACCTTAGACATATATGTCCCAATGAGTGGCTAACCCTACCAGTATCAAGGATGACTTACTTTTTTTGCGATATTCTACTAAGGATGTAACTCAAGAATCTAAACAAAAAGTATTAATTTCTTAAAAAATACATCATAGAATGGTTCTTATTGTATGGGCCTCTTCTCGCCCATGGTCCCGTTGGGGACGCTCTGATCGCTAGCTTAGAGGTTACACCACGTATTCTCTTAAGCTGCCTCTCCTGATCAAGTCCTCAATAGCGTCTCTGAGTTCCCGATAACTTAAGGTGCCATACTCAACCTCGTTATGATAGGCGCAGAACTCTTGCTTGTTTCTCTGTCGATAAGGGATCTGTATGGGAGTGGGTCTCCTGAAATCTTCCTTTTCTCTTTCTATAGCGAAAATCCAGTCCTGAGAGTTTGATAGGACATTGTACTACTCATGTCACCCTTAGGCCTATGGGACTTCTTGGCAGTCTGCATGTTAGAGTGGTCACTTTGAGGCACATTATTTCTCTTCTTACTTTGAATAGAACCACCCTTATCATCCTTCATTTCAGACTTTCCTGAGCTGAAGGTTTCTTCCCATTTGATCTGTTTGATAGCTCGTCCATAAAATTTGATTAAGTCTTTAATCAGGGACTTGTATAGAATCTTATGCAGCTTTCCATCTTTGTAAAGTCCCACAAAGGTTGTTGCCAACATAGTTTCTTCAAATGGATTCTCCATTGGATTTGCTTCGAGTCTAAACCTGGTGATGCAATCCTTCAGCAACTCATGCTTACGTTGAAAGACCATCGCAAGGTGGTAGGAGGCACAAGCTGCCTCTTCAATTCTTAATATTAGATGATGAATTTCTACTGATACTCTTCCCAACTGCATATTGAGCAAGCTAGGAGGCTTCTAAACCAAGCCCGACATACCCCTCCTAATATGGTGGGGAAAACCTAGCACTTGATTAGAGGACACACCACCTACAGATCCATCTGAACGTTGAACACGTCCAAGTGGTCATAAGGATCAATGTTCTCATTGTATAGAGGAATCGCGGGGACTTTAAGCTTGAGAGAGAGAGGTTGAGTCTCGATCTCCATGAAAAATGATGACCTATTCTCATAGCGAACTTGGTCATTAGGAGCTCGAAGACGTTCTTCCAACTAATTCATCTTTTGATACAGTTCTTCCAGCAGCGAGTCTCGTGCCTTAGTCTGTTGGCCAGAGGACTGTCGGACCCTTTGATCCTCATGATCACGGGAGTCGCGATTTAGAGATTATTTTTGCAAACGGTAAGCTAGGGAATTTTCTCGATTGGCCCTGCTCAAGCATCCAACTTGCTGCTGGCTAACATTCTCAGGTGTCGGGATCTTAGTCTGCCTTTGCACACCTTGCACTTATGCTAGGATTGTGACAGTTCTAGTCATCTCTCTCATCATATTCTCTAGTTTCTCCTGGCGTTAAAGCCAAGCCTGCATTTCATCAGTGCCGTTAACAATGGCAGCGGGCTAAAAAGAGCTAGCTGGGGGCAAGCCAAGAGTAACACCCATAACAAGAGCGGTGGAGGAGTTTATTATAGACACATGACCTTCTAGAGGATTAACCAATGCATTCAAAGCTCTGGTAGCTCTCCTTTTTGCCATTGTAGCATAAAATAGACTAGAAAACATATGAGTCCCCATAGATGGTGCCAAAAATGTTGATGGTGGATTTGGTTTTACCAGAATCTAGCCAACAAAAGAGGTTTTTTTTGGGACTTAAGCTGCAATCTGGTTCCAATCACAGTAGATAAATGCAGAAAGGTAAGAAGAAAAAGAAGAGCAACAAGAAACAAAAGGCTTTTTAACGTGATTTGGCCAAATCTGAACATTACCAGACCCTATATCTATGATAATATATTGATATGAAAGAATTTCTACAAAGTTTCGATATAATTTTTTAGCCTCTGCCTACTTACAGAGTGCTACTTCCTCCTATTTATAGAAGGGAGGAGGTTACAATAGTAAATTTACAAGTTGTGAATATGTTACATCATGCAGTGTATGTACAAGACAAAACATATCTTTCAATTCAGCTACTGTAGATTATTTTTAGCAAGTGGGACCCTTGTCTGTTCGGATGTGTCATATACTTGTCTCCTGTCCAGTAAGCCTCTTACTGAAGGCTTCACCTCGTGACACGAAACCTTCGGCCTGGGGTTACCATTGCTTTCTGAATAGGGAGCTGCGAATCTACTGCTACTTTGGGCCTCCTTCTAGTCCATTTAGGAAATCTTGAATTTCGCCTATAACAATATCTATATTTAGAAAAGGTATTGTCATAACTTATCATTGCAATAAATCACCTACTTGCCTAAAAATATAATGCATACATGGTATTTTAAATAGGTCTATTCAATTATTCATTAATAAACCATCCTCATTTTGAGTGTACTATACAACCAGTCAAACATAATGAAGAATAATAATGCAAAATAATATAACAGCATCTAAAAATACTTATATGCTTATGCAGTACCCAAGATAACAATGCAAAGAATAACAATACAAGAATAAATAACCATCCGGATTCTGAGCACACTACACACTTATACAGCTATTCTAGAATTTTAAATTTCTTGCTTTGGGAGTACATATATATAGATGCAACTCTGTTTCAATGACAACTACAATTACATGTACCTAGAAATACTATTATGAAGAATAACAATGTAAAAGAATCTCAACCCAGAAAATGGGTCGAAACACTACACTCTGAGCCAAAACTTTCATAAAAATTACAAGAATGTATAATTTTTATAAATTTGTCTTAGTATAGACTAAAACACACAGAATATAACAAATTACCAAATTCTATGCCCAAAATGATTTCTAAAAAATAATTATATATCCAAAATGAATTATATGTTCGAAATGAATTATATAACACATAGAACAGAATAATAACACAACTTAATTTCTAGAAAATAATTATATGACCAAAATGAACCCTAAACAGAAATTCATGCAAATATTTGTTCAAATTAGATGAAACACGTTGAAAAAGTACAAGTTCATAGCTAATTAATCGGAAGTTAAAATTATAACAAAAAAATTTGAAGAATTATAGCTAAGGTTTACCTTTACGACAACTTCCTGAAGACTTGCACTTCATAATCATTGTTGGAGGTTGCAAATTGATGCTTAGGGATACAGTAAGGGGTCGTGCTTCATCTTTCTCTTTCTTACATTACAAAAGGCTATAGAATCATTGGTAGATATGGGGCAATTTGGAATTGAGAGTGATGTATAGAAGCCTCTATTTGGGTTTCATGGAAAAGTTTGAAACAGAGAATGAAAGTTGAAAATTTGACTTTTCTGCGAAGTGAAATGATGTAGTTTCACTAAGCAAGTCTAAGAAGTCAATAAGTTAGGGCTAGTCTCGGTTAAGGATCCAAAACTCTATACAAATGAAGACCCAATTATTCTACAAAAATCCCGACCACTCTTAACCACTACCCCAATCATCCTGCCCTTAACTGACAAACTTCAAGTTCGCATGGTTAGTTAAAGGTAGTTGGTAGAAATTTGAACACCCTAGTAATGATATGTTATATTTTTAGAGTTTTGTTTTTGTTGACAGTGAAATTTCATTCAGTAAACCCAAATTTCAATCAATGGGATCAGTTCTTAAAACCTCAAACTGTAAGTACAGATACAAGCATGAACAGGAAAGGAGAATGAGAAGAAGGAAGAACGATGGACACCAAGAGCTTTTTATCATATTTCAGCTAAAGCCAGTATGGCCCCTACATCCACGGTGATTTGTATTGGCTACTATATGACAACTTCTCTATTTAATTGAACAGAGTCACAATACCAGTGCTCCCTCACTATACAAGTGCTCTCTCACTGTTTTGGCAGAGTATCTACCTGTATTCCTCCCCTCCATTACAATGATCTCCACCTCCTATTTATAAAGGCTACGAGGTTATAAACATAATTTTACAAGTTGTAAATATGTTACATCAAATAATAAATGGACAAGACAGTATAGACTCCTGCAATTCAGCTTTTACAGATTACTTTCTGTAAGTGGGTCCCTCTGGCTGCTTTTCGTAGGTTGGCCTTGTAGGTTGTCTGGGTAAGTACTTGCCTTGTGCTCAATCTCAACGAGGCCTTTAGATAGGTGAGATGATATATTCTGTGAGTTGGAGCCCTTATCTTGGGGTCATCATTGTCCTTTGGGCAGCTAGGTCAAATTCTCATTTGGTGAAGCAAGCTCGCACTAGGTAAACCATTGGCTATGTGAGCCAGGACCCCTCTAGCAAGCCTAGATTTCTACCTTGGCCTCGTACTGCACCTCAAGCTCGTAGTTAGTAAGCTGGTGTCTCTGTCAAGAGATCCTAGTCTTTAAAAGATTTGGGCTTCCTCCAGCTGGCCTCGTCCTCTATTGGGTCTTTGCCAGTCCATTTGTATGATACCAAAAAATGTCCATAACAATTTTCAAGTTTTATAAAATTGTAATTTTTTAAAAAATCTACTAAAACACTTCTCAAAGATTAAACCCTTTGGCATTGACTAGTTTACCTTTTGTAGCATTAATCGTTTGCCACTTGTCAAGCATTTGATCACCTTTACATCGCAACCCTCTGCGACTGTGTAGTAGAATAGTACCTGAGACTTTCAATAAGCTTTGTCAATGTTGGTGGTCAGGCAAGTAATGTAGAAGTTGGCAACTTCTGGACTTTCAACTATTATCAAGTATTTACCATGAAACCTGGCCTAGTTTTTGCCAATATTGATTTTGAATTTGGTGGCTATGGGGAACTTTTGCAATAGAACTTTATATACTCTGTTGTGAAATTTGTATCTTTAGTTGAAATATGGGAAGAGAAAGTAAATCTCTTGGATCCAAAAAGGTTGCTTTAGCGCAAAGTGTATACCCTTCGTTTATTAAGGAGGAGCCTACTGAGGTTTTGCTTAGAAAGAAATCTCTAAAAGCAACTTATGCCTCTTGAGGTTGAGTATGAAGATCGAAGTATGTCTTTTTTAATTAATTCAGCCATCTAAGCATCTCTAGGAAAAGGTTGGCCATCTTTTGTGGTTGCACTAAAAGAATTTGAAGACGAATGTATTGTTGCATTGCATCTGCATCAAATAATCCTTTCTTCTTGGTCATTCTTAAGACAATTATTGATAAGAAGTTTAATGCCAAGATTCTAGATGCATCATAATTCAAAGGTTCCAAGGTTAATCAAGGGGATGTGAACAATTTACAAGATAAAATTCATCTCTTATTAAAAAAAAAAACTATAAGAGATTTATTGAAGCAAGTTAACCATTTAGGAGTGCAATTAAAAAGTGCGCAAAAACAAAGAGCAGATTAATGATTTAAAGATGAAATTCAACAATTAAAATGCCATAAGGTTACCCTTGAGTAGTAAGTGAAGGAGTTGACAGCACTTGTGAAGGATGCAAGCATTTCTTCTCAATTTAGTCATCTTAACCAAAAAAAAAAAAAGAAGATAAATTACTCTCAGCACAATGTTTTGATACATTCATTCCTCCTAGTCAAGGGAATTTAGTCTTAACTTTATTCAAGAAAAAAAATTATTTTTATTTGACTTGTGGACAAATGTAACATCAAAAAATCGACATATGAAGGAAAAATGTGTTACTTTTTTCTAAATGATTTTATAAAATGTCCATTCTACTTCCAACCCTATGCAAGATATCACTCCGATTGTCATTATGTTCAGCCATCACCCCACATCATATTTATACACCTAAACGTCCCAAAGGAAAATCACAACATTAAGTCAGCACAAGAGCCAACGGATTTCGAATTTAGTGTGCAATAAATCTCAACTACAAGAACAAGGCATAACATGCGTAACTCATTTTCCTTGTCTCCTCGGAGAAGAATAAAAAAAACATGAACTCAATCTACTGAATCTTGCTCGGCCGCCTCAAGCCTTTGTCTTCTTGTTTTAGGTTTTCTATTAGTATGGCATTTGTTTTTAGATTTTGTGCCGCCTGTTTTCAGGTTTATTTCTCTCCATTGTAACTATTTCTAATGTAACCGGAAAAAAATTGTAATTTTTATAAAGAAAATTATATAAATTTTGCAACATTTTTTATAATAATGAAACTAACGAATCTATTAAATTCACACAAATAAACATAGGGGTAAAATCTAAAATATATAAAAAAAAATATAGAGTCTTTTAAGAAAAACTAGATGTCACTTTAACTAAAAACTTGATAAGTGAAAAATGTACCTATAAAAATGACGATCATCACCTCTTAAATAGTTATTAATTTGTGGTTCTTGTTTAATTTTTCCCTTAGTTTTGT
>JANHAO010004970.1:0-23332 GCA_026873985.1 Saraca asoca | reverse complement strand
ACCTTTATTATCAAATCAATACAGAATGTACAGTCATAGATACAATAGAGCTCAATCACATTAGCCCTAGGGCACCTATCAAACTAACAGTTCATAGAACTCATCTAAGTCCCTCATTAGAGACTTGTATATACTTTTATACAATTTACCGTTCTTACGAAGTCCTGCCAAGATCGCAGTTAGGATGCTTTCATCTAAGGGACTCTCTATATTGTTAACCTCGTGCCTGAATTAGGTAATGTAGTCTTTCAGTAACTCATTCTTCCATTGAAAGATCGTTGTGAGGTGGCAGGATGGTACAAGCTGCCTTCTCAATGGTCTATATTGATTGATGAATCTTCTTTGGCATTCTTCCCAACTATGAATACTGCGAGTTGGGAGGCTCCTGAGCCATGTCCAAGCACGTCTCCAAGAGTGGTTGGGAAGATGCGGCACTTGACCAGAGAGTTAGTCATTTGAAGATCCATCTGAGCATTGAATGCATCCAAGTGGTCATATGGATCACTATCCCCGTTGTACTGTGAAATTGTGGGGATTTTAAACTTGTGAGGGAGAGGCTCTGTCTCTATTTCTCTAGTGAATGGTGTCCTCTCCTCATAGCGATCTTGACTATTTTGAGCTCAAAGGTGCTCCTCTAATTGTTTTACCCTCCGAAATAGCTCCTCTATCATTAGCTCCTATGTCTTGGACTGCCAGCTAGAAGATCGCTGGCTCCTTTTGCCTCCCTGGTCGTAAGAGTAATGATCATATGTATGTCCCCGGTTAGTCCTATTTGAGCCTTCTGCTTGACATGAACCCTCATGTCACTAACTATTATGATCCTCATATGATTAGTGGACCTCTGATCTTGTCCATAGATTGGAGGAGTGAGCTGAGTCAACGTGCTCATGCATTTATCTAGTTGGCCTCTCTTCCTGAACTCCTTGCCATGGCTATCGAAGCTTTCCTCTAGGCATAGTGGCCTTAACTTGGTTTTGCACAGCCTGTGCTTGTGCGAGCACCGTAACTACATCAGCCAACTCCCTCACTATGTTCCCTAGTGCCTCCTAACGCTGGTACCACATCTACACTCTATCAGCCCCAGGAATAATAATAGCAGGCTGACGAGGGGTTGTTGGAGGCAAGCCAGCGGCAATACCTGTGGTGGGGACAGTGGAAGCGCTTTCTACAAGATGAACTAATTCCCACTGTTGTTCTACATGACCTTCTGATTAGTCAACTAGAATGTTTGAACTCCTGATAGTTCTTCCTCTAGCCATTGCAATTGAATGGAAAATCTATCAAAAAATCAACCAAAATACAATTTAAGCTCTCCTTCTAGCGCTAAAATGTTGATGTATGAATTCAATCAACCCAAGTTCAATAACCCTAAACTCTAAACTGATAGTGTGAAAAGAGAGAAATAAAGAGAGAGAAACGAAGAATAGGGAGACACCAGAAGTTTTTAACATAGTTCAGCCAAGTGCAATGCCTACGTCCACGATTATTGTATTTTCTCTGTCTATTTTGGCAAAGTTTCTTGTATCTGTTGAGTGTTTGATCTCTATATTTTTGCACAGTTACAGGTTCTTTCTATTTTTTCAGAGTATCTATTTCTCTCCAGGGATTCTCTCAGTCTAAAATTGGTTCTCTCATATATAATGATTTCAACCCTTATTTATAGTTGTTAGGGTGTACAATCTTAACGTATTTCAAAAAAGGAAAAATAATAAATTAATTGCAAGTTTGTGTCTGTAAGTTGACCCATGCAAGTTGGTCCCTCTTTAGGTTTAATAGCTAGCATGCTTTGATATGTGGGTTAGACCTAATGACCTGAGGTTGCTACTGACCTTTGACCAGCAATTTGAGCTTGCATTTGGCCACCTGATGCCTTACTTCAGCGACCTCAATCCCAGTTAAGCTGGGTCTATCCATTGAGCTTTTACTAACCTATTTACATAGTTCCAAAAATACCCATAACAGCATCAAATATTAGAAGCCAAATCTTTCTAGAAAAAAGATTTTATGCGTTGTATTTAGAAATTTCCCAACCGGCCATAATTAGTATAAACCTTTCTAGTTCTTTTTGTCTAAACAAAACCATTATAGACATCATCTGAAACAAATAGCTCAAATCGCACAACAAAAATCAATTTTTCCAAATTATCACTAATTGGATTATGATTACATTGTTACAATAGAATATATACTTGATTGTGTAATTCTACCTTCTAAATAGCTTATGCAACTTAATATTTATAATATACTGCTAAATATGTTTTTCTTATTATACTTTGCAATTAAACTTTAATTATAACGGCTTGCTTCTAACGAATAAATCACACTCGTTATAATATTAGCATATATAAAAATAATTAATATATAAGTTTATTTGTTATTAATTTAACTATTTATTTAATGTTAGTATAAAAGAGGTAGTATTAAAATTTTTATCATACAAATCACGCGACATGACATGACTATATGTTAAAAAAAAATTATAATATAGCCTAAATGTTTGTTATTTCTCTGTTGATTTAACGTCATGACTAAAGAATAATTAAAAAAGTTTGGCGTCATTAGGACTTCCATTTTATAAACTCAGTGTGAGTGCATGTTAAATACAGAGATAATAAAAATATCCGAGTTCAATAAACCTAATTTGAATCAATAAATATTTATTTAATAAATCAAATCCATATTAGATCCACTACTTAATGATTTAAATTTAAATCTAATCATGAATCTCTTTTAAATATCATATTAGATTTGTTAAAATAACATATTTTAAAATAAATTAATTATTATTAATAAAAAAATTTACTTTATATTTTTTTAATTAAAATAATTCATAATTATATTTTTCTAATTCCAAACAAATCCATCAGATTTTTAACAAATCTAAATCTCTAACAAATCTGAAATGTGAATTTTAATCAGATCTATCCAGACTTGTTATCCCTGATATTATATATATATATATATATATAATGAATTATGCGGACTACTCTTTCTCTTTTAATTAATTTATATCAGGTTTACAAATGAATACAAGCTGCTAGTGCTGCAGAGTATACAACATAAGATATACAATTTGGATCGAACAGAAACTAATACAAATCAGTAAATTCAATGGATCATAGCAACACATAACGTCAGGAGAGAATGCTACAGCCCAAAAGAGCTACCGGAAGGAAGCGCCATTCATCCTCTGGACACCTTTTTCACACTCTGCAAAGAATTTCTCAAGAACCAAAAAGGAGGGCGGCGGGCTCCGCGTACAAAAAGAAAAAGCTCGCCGGAAGGGATGAACTAAGATTTTGTTCTTAAACCATGCTTGCAATCACCATTGTTTAGTCTGTTCTTGGCCGATTTGGACCCTTTTTATGGTTATTGTATAGAGGTAATAGCCAATGGGATCCGTGTTTCCTTCTCCCATAACACCTCCAATAAAGAATTAATAATGATAAAATTACACCAAGGGGAATAGCCCATCTGTTTCAATCAATAAAAAAACACAAAGATATATCAGATTGGAAACTGACATACAGGAAATCAGGAAAAAATTATCTGGAAAAGCAAAAGGAGAATGTTTCAATTAATTACCTGTCAAGATCCAGAAGTGGGCTGTAAACAATAGTTTCCCAAATCGCAACTATATAATGCCAAACTGGGTTGTAATAAAGTGATTCGGCTGACCAAAACATTCTTGTGTAGGTTTCCAGAAATATGAAGAGTATCCATGCTCCAATTTCAATCAAAATGAACTTTATAATAAATCGGCCAATCACTACCATGACAAGGGAGAAGGCCACCAACCAATTGAAAAGCCTGTGGTTGTAATCCTTTATAAACAGGGAGCGTGACTTCCCCAACATCTGCATATTCATTAGTTAAATTCAGTATCTGAAGCTGTAGTATACCAGGGAACTTATTGAAATAAAATAATTATTTTACTTGATAAAACAATTAAAAGACTCTTTCCACTTTTCACGACAATTAAGTCTGCTGTTTATCACTAATGATACTAGTTTAGAATATGTATAAAACCCTGTTGAAATTTCACTGATAATGGTGTCAGACAGATGGAACAGAAACAAGACTCATATTCATTGTACTGAACATGAATTCTAATTTTCAATATCCCCAAGAGTCACTCCATTGGTTGAGCACAGGATACTCCATTGTGAAGGTCAAAGATCAATCCCACTGGGATCATATAGGGTGGGATTATGGAAAGGGCATAAGCTAATCCTTATTGTGTAGAATCTGATAGTCAACGAAAAAGAGGGAAAAACAAGTACATTGCGCCATACCTTAGCCATACGTTGCTCATAGTTTGTTTTTGATGGTCCAACACATTCATACACAAAGCTTTGATTGCATTGCAGGAAACCTGCATTGAATTTTGCCATTGAAGGAAGCCTGAGAGCCTGGAGCTGATCCATTATGTCCTCACATCTCGTGTACAGTGACTCACAAAGTTTTGAGGACTGGTATTCATTTTTTAGAATGACATTCTTGTACACCTGCATAATTACAAGCTAGAATTTTAATGAAATTCATGTTCCCACACACACATATACACAAGCTTTAAATAATCACATTCAAATTCAAAGATCAAAGTAGAGCAGATAACCAAAGAAAACCAACCAAGGCTGCCTTTTCATATTAATTATACATTATCAGCTTAGATAAATCTTGACATATATTTTATCCAAACAAGTATCAGAACCTAATTGGATAAAAATTGGTGCTGTGTAGCTCCAGAGGAACATAAAATTTTCAAACCCATGCCACTGCTCACTCTTGCTGACAAATTCATAGCAGAATAGACAATTTATTTCTCTTAACGTAAGAGTTTAGAATTACAACAAAGAAATGAAAAGAGAAAAATTTTGCTAAAATTTGATATTAATTTCACTCAAACAAAATAAACAACCAAGCTTTATCCCATTAAATGAGGTTGGCAATTTTTAACTCACTAAACAATATCCCAATAATCCAATATGTTGCAAGACTTTAGTCTACTTATTAATCCGTGATATATTTGAACTGTACCTTTTCTATTTCTTCATCCAGTTGCAAGACTGATTTCTTTGCATGGTGACGGCCAAAATGTTGTTCATCAAAGGCTTGCATTGCTTCCTCTCTAGCCCTTACATGGGCCTCTTGAACAGATACCTCCGTAAGAGGTAAACCCAATTTTCCCATCCTTTCACTGTATAGCTTAAGACACCTCTCAAGAATACCCTTGTTGAAAACCTCCACAAGAGAGCCAGTTGATGGAATTTCTCCTTTGTTCAATGCTTCAAGTATCTAAATTCGAAATTAAACAAAAAATGACAATGGTTAAATGAAGATGTTCAGAATGGAGTTGTTTCTTTCTCAAGCTACAAGTTTTTTCACAGCTACAATTATTATCCCCAATCTGAAATTAGACAGGAAAACAAAGCAGGAAAAAATAATTATCTACAGAAGCTCAATATTATGCGCATCTTTATCTTCAAAAAAGTCAATTTTATGTATCACTGTAGTAAGATTATCCACGATATCAACATATCTGTACAAATATCCAGCAAGTAACTGAGAGACCAATTTCCCTTTTGCAGTAATAGTATTGGATTGTGTGTGAATCATTTTTTATTAGTCACAGGCATCAGCATTGGATATATACAGCACAACAAAAGGTCAAATGCCACCAGCAAAATATCTTATGCTCTACTTGATTAATTTACTGCACATGCATAGTCCTCAATAGAGATAAAGGTGCTCATGAAGATTATTATATAATGCAATAACAGGTGTTCATCAATGCAACAAACAGCTTAATAGCTTTAGTCCATCTCAAACCATGATTACTTATCAAAATTCAAATACCTGCTGCAGGAAAGATACAAACTCCTTCCCATTCAGAGATTTTCCCTGTACAATCTTTGGACGGATGATGCTAGCAACAAGCTTCTTCAATTGTTCCCTTTTATTAACATATAACGGATCAAGTTCAACATCCTTCATGTCACAAAGCTTTGTCCGCTGAAGATGTGGCTGTTCAGAGTCAAGATTTGTAATCAGTTAGGGAACGAATGCCAATCAGTTAGATTACTCAACTGTGCTAGGTAATGGCTAGTCAATGTGATGAAATAAAAATCAGAAGGGTCATTTGAAGTCAAAGAATGAAAAAACAACCATGGCAGCATGCCAACATCTCATTTCAAATGTGAAATGATGTACTTACAAGTACCCAAAGTTCCACATGATCAAATTCAATACAAAATAAGATTGATCACGGCAAGGGATGAAGAAGGCTATCAAAATTAAGGGGGATCACATACTTGTGGCAAGCTAAAGGCAGTACTGTTGTCACCCATAACAGCCAAGGAATCTCGGATCTGATTAACCTGATGAAGATAACTTTCAGTGTAAAGATTCAGTCCCAAACTAGAAATATTTTACCGATTAGTGGAAATTAAGTCTAGAAGAGAAAATACCATATCAATATTTTTGTCCCCTGCAATCGCATAGTAAAAAAATGCCTTCCATCAGTCCAATTGTTTTTCAAAATACAGAAAACCATACTTCCAAGTAAAATTAATTTCAGTCTTAGCATCCTTAAAGCAAGGGCACTAACCATTAGTGTTGGGGACATGTCGAAGAGCTTCGTTCACCAGTTCTTGCACTGATTTACCTTCTGCAGTCAATTAAGAAAATTGTAAGTACCCAATAAAGTGCACGTGATGGACAATGACAGCCGGGCGAGATGCAATGACTAGCATTAGAGTACCTCTGAAGTCATCAGCCACCAAATCATTCCATTCAGATTGAGGCAGGTGAGTTAGGAATAGGAAAAAAAAAAGGGACAAGGAATAGAAAAGGTAGCTAATAACTTCTTGTTGAAAGAAAGCAATAAGGAAAGCATTCATAAACTTACGTAGAAAATCACGTTGGATCAACCACAAGAGCTTAGCAGGTTCAAATGCAACATCTTGGCCCTATAATATATTCCATTCAGACACAAATAAAATATTTAATGAAAAAACCATTATAAATATCTATAAAAGAAAGAAGAGAGTAATAATCATGTGTTAAAGACTTTGGACTACCTTCACTCTGTTCCCGACATGGAAGTTGTAAATAAGAACATAAATTTGCAAATTAAACAAACAAGTTAGTGCCCGTATAGAAATTTTAAAAAGCATTAAATCAATATTAAATGAAGTTCAGGAAGCGAAGACGTGTTAATCTACATGATATCAACCAACAAAACATTCATAAAGATGCAAACCTCCCATAAAATTCTTCAGCAAGTTCAACAGCGAAAGACAGTCGAGAGATGTCAGCTTCACGTATCTAAATATACAGAGATAAAAACATGTAAGCATGGCATCAGAAATCATTTGAAATAAGACATTTGCTCATCA
Organism: Saraca asoca; assembly: GCA_026873985.1. NCBI lineage: Eukaryota > Viridiplantae > Streptophyta > Magnoliopsida > Fabales > Fabaceae > Saraca > Saraca asoca. Next base: position 15,932 of record JANHAO010004970.1, on the reverse strand, counting down.
TGGGATTGAAAATAACTCACCTTTACTTTAAACCAGCAGACATGTATGCATTTAAGTTTCTTGAAGAAAAGTTTTGTTCAAAGTAGTTAAGACAACAGGCAAACTATCATTTGTTTGAGTTTTTGATTTTCCTCTCTCCATATCAGACAACTGCATGTCAGACTGCAGTAATTCATCTCCTAGGTGTCGGGAAATCCAAGCACATCTACTGAAGGGTCTACATCCCTCACAAAGAATTTTGCAAACCAAAGAACTGTATATGATATTTGTATTCATTATCAATTTGTTCCTATTAGCATGTGAATTGCGATAGTTGGTCCATTCTTTTATTTCCTTTTGAAGAATCTATTTCTCTATTAAGGTTTAACTCCAGGGACCCCCAAATCTATTCTCCACCTTCACTACTTCTACATGTGCTATAACGAAAACATATACTGTATCAGTGTATCCCTCCTTGGAAACCACACCTTTACTAAATACCCCATCAAGAATATAACAATTTCTGTTACAACTTTAGATAGCTAAATTAACACCTAGAATTAGTGTGATGATCAAACAAAATTCAACAAACATGCACTTCTGCTTTTTCTAAATTGGTAAGATTATATTAGGAACTTTCTTCATCTGTCCATGCAACAATACTACAAAACAAACCGAGCAATGAATGAAATATTTGGGGAGGGGAAGAAAAAGGAAATAACTAACTGTCTCAGGCAGGTTATAGATAAGCACAGAACTCATGACAGTTGCCAGAGCAAATATCCTGCAAAAATAAGTACAATAAGGCCAACAGAAAACTAATATGTGATTATCAAAGAAAAAGTGCAATTGCATGATCAGCCAGAAATTACCTATCATCGTACACATTTGACTTCCCAATACTTTCAAATCCTTCTGTATCAAGGTAAAAGACTGAAGTTTTTTCACCATCAATATCCAATTCTATTGGGGTTCCCCAAACCCATATTCCTGTACGAATAGAAGCAACAGGACAAAAAGGAAAATTATAATTAAATACTATCTATACTGAAAACGCATAACCATGAGAAACAGGTCAATTTCCATCCACCTTTAGTCTTGGTGTCACGCATATGTCCCACACCGAACCCTAACAAGATAAACATACTAGTTTTCATTAAATCAATGCAAGCAATCAAATTTTGACAGAAAAATTTTCCTAAAAACCAAGTACTAGGGGTAAATTCTAGTGGCTGTCAAGAAGCACCTTCATAACAAGAAAGAGCGAGAAGTTGATTAAGCAAAAAGGATTTTCCGGAGCGGTATGGTCCAATCACCTGATAAAAACAACCATAAACAGATAAAAGTAGAACCCACAGAGTGAAACCACTTGAGAATGCAGACATCTGAATACAATATTGTGGAAAAAGATTATGACCATCAATTTTGGCTATTTCCTTAAGCTGAGCTTCCAGAACTTATGCTTGCTGATTCTTCTGAATTTTTTCTATTCTGCCTTTCCAAGAAAAATATGATATTCTTATAATTGTGAAATATTAAAACTTATGTGGTTTTGGCAACACTCACATGACAACATTTACAGAAGGCTGTCTTTATTTAAATTATGTACAAGCCATTTTTATGCACTCCAAATTTGATGCAATGAATTAATGCCTTTTACTGTACATCTATATTTCAATGTTGAATCAATTGACTAAATCAACTCTCAAATGCATAAGAAAAAGCAAAGGTAAGTGGTCATTTTTCAAAGTTAGTTAATGTTATTTAACATGATATTAGCTCATCACTACATAGTACATCTTCAATCCCCGTCAGCAAAAACTCAAACATTACAAACAACAGATACTTAAAGGTGCACTTGAACTTACTGCCACAGCTGCAATGGGATTTGTTATTTTCTCAATAGCCTCCAACCCTTCTCTTGAAAGACGAAGTTTTGTATGACCAGGATCAGGTTCCACAATAGGAAAACTGTGAACATACAAAAAAGGCAAGGATTAGGGCAACCTTATTACAACCTGAAAGTTAGAGTACATTTCACAACAAGCAGAAAAAACAAAATTTGGTCATAGCAACTAGGGGAACATGTGGATGGGCATGAATCAAAGCCACATTGGTTAAAAAGTAAAATAGAATGCCTCGCAATAAGATAGTTGGAAGAATATAAACAGGGCACAACCTGTAAGACATGGCTAGATTTGATTTCTTTCAACCAGACAAGTATGTAATATCTAAAGGGCTCTTAATTGAACTATCACTCAATCATAAGAATAGACACCAATAAACCAGAAATTACACCCATCCCAATTCGACAGACCAGATATTGCCTTGACTTGATACATTGGTGATGATCATTAAGCACAGATACATCCTTGGTATAGAATTGCACCCGTGTTTAAACTATGCCTAGGTGAATTGAGTTACCAGAGTCACCTATGACACGAATCAGCATAGAAAACAAACTGAAACCATATTTAAACTATTTGCAAACTTCCAGCCAAACTGCAGTTCTATATCTTGATCAAGCATGGTTATACTTATTCAGAATCTCAAACTAGCTCTGACGAGATAATTGTCATAATTATTTTTTCATCAATATATTTCCTATGGAATTGTCATAAACTCATCCTTTCACCTCTTGGAAGCAAGGACTGAATGTTCTGAACCATCTTATAGTTACAAGTGATACCGCACAGAGTAGAAGTCAATTTCACATCAGCCAATGAGGAAAACGAAAATGTATTGCCAGGATCTAACATTGAAAAGTTTTGAGTTTTATCAAACCTAAAAAAATTATAAAGTTTCCAACTTTCAACCATTACCAGATCTTGGAATGATATATACACTTGATATTTGATTTAGAGAAAGCAAAAACTTACGCTTGGTGAAAATTCTCAATTGAAAAGGACCCAGTTGCGAACAGGCATAGAAAGAGCAACAGAAGAAGCAGCCAAGCAGGAGTCTCCATAACCGAAATGCGAAGGAAGAGAGCTATCCGGCTGATGCGGTAGAACAGAGAAGTGTAAGGGAAGATGATTGTGGGGAAGAAGCAATCATGGGAAGATGAATGGAAGTAGAAACAGGAAAGTGGTGAAAGCAAGCGCAAAAGACAATGGGATCTGAAGAAAATGGTGCAGATGGGTATACGCTAAGAATCATGCGAAGAGAAGACAATGAGGGGAAACAAAACTCGAGATATATGGGTTTTTGACCTTCTAGGAGTAGAAACTAGAAAATCGGATTTTTCATTTCATATGTTAGCTGAAATCTCTAATTTTGTCTTTAATTAATCTAATTACACTCTTCATATCATCTTACATTTTTATTGTTTTTGTAAGATTTTGCTTGTTAAAGTTAATTATGCATTAATATTTATCAAAAAATTAAATTCCTTATTTGTTATCTTACTTTTTTATTCAAATGGTCTGAGATTAACTCCTCTAAGGCTCTCGGAAATACATGAACAAAAAGAAAAAAAAAATAAAAAATATGAGCATGTAATTGTTAGAGATTTATCAGCAACAAAAGAAAATATCATCAAAATTTAATTACCTTCTTTTAGCATTAATTGAGAATCTTGAATATTATGAGATTGTGAACACAAATATATATTGGACCATTTGTAGGAAGAAAATTTAGAAGAAAAGTCAATGGGCCCAGATGGCTAAGATTTTCTCCTTTCACTATCCTTTAAATTAATTACTATTCTCCAATTTTCCCATCCCACGAGAAATACAACCAGGCAAACCCCTTTTTTGGGTCAACCAACCAAATTCATATAATTTATTTTGTCACTCGCAATAAATTAAATTACATGTTATATGTGTGTATGGATCAGATGATCAAATGGCCTTAGTTTGTAAAAATGGGCCATTCAAACCAAACTCGCCTTTTATGTTTGGATCTATTGTTTAATGAGATGTGAATGAATAAAAGAAACTGTTTGACAAATAAAAAGAAGAATCAAAGTGAATGTATCTGGCACTGAATTGAATTAGGCCATTAATCTGAGAGAGCCCATTCTGAGGCCCAAAATGGAAAAGGCTATCCGCGGTGGGATCCGAATCAGGTTGGGCAAAGTTCTTCAGCTTGAAGCCCATCTAGGGGTGCATTTGATGATGGATGGAAGTGACAAAACCAAAAAAGGACTATACTTTGTTTCCAATAACTTTTTTAAAATTTAATTCATTTTATTTTAATAGAAATAATTTTAATTTATTTATAAATAAATTCTCTTATTTAAAATATAATAAAAATATATAAATCCAATTAAAAGTATATTTCATTAATATTATAATAAATAAAATATGAAGATAAGGATAAAATTATTTATATAAAGTGCATATGAAGTCAAATAAAATGAATTCTAATAAAATTTTTCATAAAATTAAAGAATATAATTAAAATATAAATTTTAAATAAGATAAAAAATTTATTCACTTAAATAGAAATATTATTTAAAAATAAAATAAAATCCTATTTCCATTAAAAAAAAAGATTAAAGTTTTATAAGTATAATCCAATAGGTAAGCATTAAGAAGGAGTTGAAAGGGACATTAATAGGCGTGGCTCCGTGTCGAGGGAGCGAAACGCAATTCTCGTGTCCATAGCACGGCACCGACAAACTCACGGGAATGGAAATAATCCCTTCCCTTTCCCTTTCCCTTTCCCTTTTTATTTCTCTCTTTTAACAGTTCCTTCTGCTGTCTCTTGCTCCCCATAACACTTACTTCGTGCATATATAATTATTCATAAATACATAAAATCCTTTAGTTTCATGTAAAGAAAACTTTCAAAATTATGATAATAATAAGATTAATATAAAGAAGCACATTTTATTTATCAAAGTCTTTTATTTCCATGATTGTCTGTCACCAAAGTGAGAGATTCTTTTTCTCTCAGTTCTATACGTGTTTCCATTGCCAATACATACACTTTTTTCAGGTAATACTGACAAAAACATAAAAAAACATATCACTCACGATCAAACATAGAAAAATGAGAAAAAGCAGAGCAAAAATAAGTTAAAGTGAGAAAGAGAATCACATTAAAGTTTTAAGGACAAAATCATTGACTTGTGAAGCAAGCACCCTTCTTCTCAACTTTTGCCTTTAAAAAAGGTGAACCATGTAAACACAAGCTTCAAATGGGATTGCTTTCTTCTTTAAAAATAAAACTTCGATAACACTCTGTTTATAATTTTTAATTATATTTTAATTTTGTATTATGAAAAACGTGATATTATTGGTTAAATATTTGTAGTATGTAAACTTTTAGCACGTTATTCCTTTGGGCTCGTCTTTTTATCCCATTGTGAAGTCTCTCTAGGCATCTCAAATCTCTATGCAAAATTAATTCATTAATTAACTATCTGAATAGAATAGATGCAGCTTTGCAAAGTTAATCATTAATTTAATTTTGTTGTCAGAGTTTAATTCAGTCTTGCCCGGTAAACTATCGGAATAGAATAGAATATGTAGTCAGTTTTATTTATTACATAATTTGGATGCGAAAATTTTTAATTGGTAAGACCTTTAACTTAAAATACCATAATATTTAAAATAAAATTCACACAAATTTCTTTCATCCATAATTTTGTTTGCCATTAGAAAGAACCATCTCTATACATACATGCAATTAGACTCCGAAAACTAAGCAGTTTGTTTGTTGAAAATGAAGGAGGTTCCAAAGAGATTAATGGTAACATTTTTTTTTTAAAAAAAAAAGTGATCATTTTCAAAGAAATAATAGGTTCAATACGATTTTAAATATTTCTCTCAATTTTTAATTTTTAAATATTTTTTTATAATAAGAATGAAAACAAACTCTTTCAAAAAAATCAACAGATACTACTTAATCCAAAGTCTCACCACTATTGTGAAATAACTTTTAAAAACAAAGAAAGAGTTTCATTGTGAAATAACTTAATTAATCTTGATGACACATTTTTAACTTACTAAAATCATAATAAAGATAATGTTTGGCCTACGGAAATAGCATTTAAAATCCAAACCGGAAAAATGGATGGAAGGCATTAAACACTTGCCTAAAGCAATCTCTAGAAAAAGAAAAATTGCAGAAAGGATAACAAGGGAAATAATTAAGAGAAGTTAATTATCCCATCTCTTAATTTTAGTATGGCAAATTTTTAAGTAATCCACTTCGGTTTTTTCCTCTTATATTATTCTTTTAAGTTTGGTTTTTTTTTTTCTTCTTTCTAGCCAAAAATTGTCGTATCCTGGCAAGTAACAAATCACAAGATCAATAATACTAATCCTTCAGAAATTTATCTTTAAAATCTTACTACATCAAGTAGGTGAGATTTTTTTTTTTGCCTAGAAAGTGGGTGAGATGTTACTATCCGAAGTGGGATTCCAAGCTTACAATGTGGCAAAAGTCACCCCTGACAAACTCTATTTTATTGTCGTTATCACCCTATTGTTTATTAAAATTAAATTAATAGCTAATACGATGGGCAGATAGAGATGGATCCGGATCCCCTACTCATCTTAATAGGAATCATTAGATGTATCTTAAACGGTTCAGATGTATTATTCAGTTAAATAATTTGATGGGATGATGTGATACATTCTTGACTGAAGGATGTATTTGGACCGTTTAAGATACATCTGATAGCTTCCATTAAAAGATGAGCAAGGGATCCAGTTCAAATGGAGATGGATATCCGATAGTACGAACTGCCAAGTGCATTTGTCTCTCTCTTTATTTTCGTTTAATTATCATACAATATAATACAGTGATTTGCAATATTTTTCAAAATACAGATACACTAAATACTTCTATATTTTAAATCATTTACATATAGTTCTTTAACTTTTAAGAAGATGCAGTTAATCTTATTAAACTTCAAGTTATATATAATTTATTCACTTTCATTTATAATCCTAATGAAATATAATTATTATATAATTACTACAAACTATCATTTAAAAAAATGTAATAGAACTAAACACAATTTTTTGAAACAAAAAATAAGCGTTATAAAAGGAAAATTCATTAAAGGAAATGAAAAATTATAATAAAATTAACGAATTATTTTATGTGTTGTAATATTTTAATATACAACTTTTTAATTAGATTAAAATTAAAAAATAATAAGTTATTTTTAAATTTAAAAAAATAAATATTTTTCATATTCACATGATTGCTATAAAAATATAAATTTATAAAAAATATGGATATAAATAAAATTCATTCAAATTAAAATATAAAAAATAGGAAATACTCTTTTAAATGTGAAATAATTATATATACATCACTTATAATATCCTTATTTTTTAATTAGAATGCGAGGACTGTCATCGTGAGTTGGGGTAGCTAGTGCAAGTGGCAAGCGGTAACTAATAAAATAAGGGGATGCTAATTAAGAATAAAATAAATAAGTAGAATTGACTGGGTCCTAACTAAGAATAAAATAAATAAGTAGAAAAAGTAAAAGCTTTTTGTGCAATTTCCAAGATACGAACTGAAGCCAGACGGTTTGGTACGAGGCCCAGAAACGACAAAACACGGTTTACATCAGCAAACAGCTCCCTCAGTTTAAAACTGAAGTAAGGAAAAAGTGCACGGTCCATTCAACACATACAATACTATCTTTTAAAAATCAACGGCCCTTTTTTTTCCCTTCTCTGGAGAGTGATGTCAACCATAATTAAGTTCACGCGTTGTTATTTTTTTATTTTCAGTCTGAAGCTCTGAATGGTGCTGAGGCCATCATGATTTTTTGTTTGAAAACTTCTCATTGTATCTTCAAGACCGCTTTAGCAGTTTTCTTTCATCAATTTATGCTACGTCCTCCTGAAGAAAAGAATAACTAGCATACTTCCTTGACCTTCAACCAAAAGAAATAACAGAATCCGGCAGACTGAAATACAAAACTATAATTTACCATTCTTCTCTCTTTCCCTGATTTCCTAAACTTGTTGATTAAGCAAAGAACAAAAGATATTGTTCAATATCAGTAGACGAAGAATCAAAATTAATTATATTTATGCAAACTATATTTCATTTTTATTTCATTCATATTAGTAAATCCATCCCTTACATTAAAAACTAGAAGGGGATTTTGGATGTTAAAGTTATAAGTTTCTTTAATCTCACTTCACTTTAGTGAACTAAAAACAAGAAAAGAAAAAAAAGGGTAAAAATTCAAAATTTCATGCGTTATCATCAAAAACAGCCGCTAATCCAGTCACGATCTTAACTCCAGAAAGTGAACTCTTTGGCTTCAGCTCCGGTGGCTTCCATTCTGTCACCACCCGTGTGTTCTCGTCTCCTACAGAATTATCAGACAATGTAAACACAGATTCATCCAACCCCTCATCAGCAGAGTTTGAGTTTTCCTTCCCAGGAGTCAGTTTAAAATTATCACTCCCGATAAAAGATTGCTGCTTTTCAACTTTTGCTTTGGATTCGTTCGAGTGAAGTGATGTGGGTGTGGTTCGTGTGTAAGGAGAGAGCCATTTAGCTTTGACGTATGCAGCTTTCCTCCAAGGAGGAATGTGCATGCCCTTCTTCTTCAGACTCTGTTTCGCTGCATCTGATACGATGGCTATAATGCTCTGCAACCGTTCGGATTTGCCAACGAAAATGTGAGGAAGCGTTTGGAGAATCGCCTTGTATGTTTTGGTAGGTCGAGCAATTTCAAATTCTGATCTGAAGTCGATATCAATTAACACCCTCTCATTTTCCATGATCACGTCTATGTATTCATAATCTCCTGTGTAAAAAATATACAATCAATTGAGAAATCAGTATGGCACATCAGTGAAAACTTTTCAACATTCAATTCAATGGACATCAAATTCTGAAGAGAGATTTTCCAACCTAGCAATAAACATTTTCTAGTCTATCCTTTATCAACAGCATACAAAGTATCAACAAATCGCAATGTAAATCACAGAACGGAAATGTTGAAATTTCATTAAATTATTCTAGCAGTGTATGATGTACTTTTATTTTGGTTCGTGTTTCCCAGCCATAAACAGGCTTCAGAGATGTCTCTCCAATTAGATCGACCAATAGGCAGAGAAAGGAAGTACCAGCGGGACAAGAAGAAGATTTTTCCCAGCGAGATTTGCAAATTGACGCGTCGTATCCAAGAGCTAATAAACCGTCAATGACAATCTTTCTGGAGAAATCATCTTTGCGCTTGCAGGTCTTATTCTTCTCAACGATCTTAGAAGTGTCCGCTAGTAAATTCCTTTCACAAATACTCGCACAAGCCACCAGACCCTATCCATATAAAGAAAACGTATTTCAAAAGCATTATTCAACGGCAAAAACAAACAACCAAATTTTCTTTCTTTCTTTAAAAAAGTAGAGTTAAACACAATCTGCTCATATCACCGTATACCTTGAGGATTTCGGACACTTCACCAGTTGAGGAATAGTTGTTGGAGTCACCAAAGACGTCCGATTCATCTTCGGAGCTATCGTTGGAGTTTCTATTGAAGCAGTTGCAGCGATTACGTCCACACTTCACGGAAGCGGAGTGCTTCTCGTGATTCTCCTCGATAAAATTCTGCACCATTTTCGCCAAACAAACAGAACTCGGCTCGAAATCACTGCAGCCGTTAGAACCGTCCTTGCTAAATTGCAGTTCCTCATCTGCGATCTTTTTCACCCCTGCTGAATTTTTTAGAACCCCTGAGAACTGGAGCTCGAAGAGCCACTTCAATCGCGACTTGACCACCGGCCTGACCAGCTCAGACCTGGTTCCCTCTTCAGGTATGTGATAATCGATTGGTTGAATTTTCATTTGGAAAGGCGTGTCAACAGAATCACACTCTCTCAATTCGTCTCTTCCATTTCCAAACCCGAACTTAGTTTTGAATTCGGAGACAGAACTCTGAAAATAGAACCTACTAAAGGCTATCTAAATCTCTATGGTTCAGCAAATCCTCCACCTCGGATTTCAAAATTGGAGTACAAAGACCTTTTACAATTGACTGCTAAATTAAAACAGAATTACACCCAAAAGACAAAAAATCAATGCACCAAAATTTGAGACGCTTAGACTACAACAAGTCTCTATTTATTTTCTTCAATTATTATCATATAGATAGATGTAATCAGCTTGGAATTTATTACCAAAAAAAAAAAAGGAATAACTTCAAAACTATGCGAAGTAAAGTCGCTGTTGCTTAGGGCTCCTACAAGACAGGGTTGCGGTTCCGAAATACGCCACGGCACAATAACTCCATGGGGATCCCTAAGAAATAAAGAAAATGAGCCATCGCTGGAGCTTCCATTTTCTCCAGCGAGCGATGAATTTTTCGCTAACTCCGATGCCGGAGACGACGGGAGAAATATTGAAACGACAGGGAGATTTGTTCGTGTGAGGGCGGAAATGGGGTTTTGCCGGGCAAGGATTAGGAGAACGGAGGAGAAAGGCGTGGACTATTTAAAGGCGACGAAGGAGGAAAGCGATGACTTGGACGAAATTGCCACGTGTAATTCCTACGTGGCAGATATGATGTCGTTTCGCAGCATGTGGAGTATAAACCCGGTTACAATAAAGGGGAATGGAACACCTTAAATGCCCTTAAGCTTAAAGACGAAATTGCGGACGCTTTCGGGACAGCCACTCACGATGGTGGCATGGGCTTGGCCTGAAGGAGAATCCTAATCCTTTCCATGAATTTGACGTGACGATAATGCCCCCATATATGGAATCTTTAACTAGAACCTACATCATCATGCCCAAGAAGAAATGAGCAGAAGGGTGTTTTGGACATATTAGGCTTCCTAACTTCCAGGTAAGTACGGCACCAAAAGTGCTTGGTCTTGCGTGTGGTAAAATGAAAACGGTGGTTATGGTAAGTACTTTGACTAAATTGCCACCGTAAGGACCCAGTTTTTTGGTTCCAATATCGTGATAAATAAGCTACGTAATAGTGTGGTTGAAATTTGAAATAACATTTCCGTTCCGGGAGAAAGTTGGGCGCCCAACAATTTTAGGAACAGTATGAGGATAAAAATGGAAGGAAATAAATCGTGGGCCTGAGGCCCCGCGTCCGTGCCCGTTGGAGTAGTCGTTGTGGAGTTATTTGATTGTGTGAAAGTTTGGAGTTGCAGAAAAATTGAGATGGAGGGCTATTTTGGGAAAAGCAAGAAACTGTACATTTCGTTCTTTTTCGAAAAATAAAAAATTGATAATGGGACAGTTCGAGAAGGTACGCAGGGAATTCGACGCTAGTTTGATAGGAGCGTTTTGTACTTGAAACGATGAGATGGTGACACGTATCCTAAGTGGTTGTTAGTCGTTGGATTGTTTTGTTTCAACGGAGCGTAGTGAATATTTGTCGTTTTCCAAAATGTGAATGGAGGGGAAATTTCTGGATCACCTAGCATAGCTACTACACTGAAAGATAATAAACATCCATAAATGGTCAGAAATATATATATATATATATATAAAGTTGATGCATTCTAAAAAGAAAATTAGTTGGAAGTAGAAAATAAATAAAGATTAAAATTAATGAGATTTTGTTTCTTTTTTTTTATTAAGTAGTGACTAATATCAATTAGTGGAAATTTTTTTATCATAACTATGTCAAGCTTATTTTTTAAAAGAAAATGGATATATTATTATTCACAATGCACAAATCTTTCAAGGAAAAAAAAAAGGGCTTTATATATCAGATTATTATTATCCGATGGAGGAAAGGGTGCATTGATGGTGCGGAGGGTCCTGAGGCCCAGACGGTGGTACTGGCGCCTAAGGTGTAATTGTGGGTTCCACTGAATAAAGTATATAGAGAGAGAGAGCGAGAGAGAGAGCGTAGTGACTTGTGGGCCCCCTGTAGTAATCGTAGCGTTTTCCTTGTGGGCCTCACAGAGGCCTATCTTGTCGGAGAGGTACTGAACTGCTACCTACGAACATAGTATGCGAGGCCCAAGAATATACTCCACCTAACTTCTATGATGAGACACGGGGGGCCCATTTTGTGCGTCAATCGTTTATTAATTAAAGTAAAACACAATTAAGAAAGAAGTTATTCTGTGAATAAAAACAAAAGGTAAGTTACTTCTCCATAAAAAAAAATAATGCTTGAACTGTAAATTTTTAATTCCACAGTACAATTTTATCAATTGAGCTCTCTCTCACTAGTATATATTCGTTAAATAAAGATGACCAAACTTGTACTTTTTTATAATATTTAAATTTTCTCTGCGAAATTATGGCTAGTAATTTAATTTTTGATGAGGTACGTCAGTATAGGTATAAAAAAAATACACCGTGCTCTCAAAAATAGGACATATAATATTATTTTTAAAGTTTTTTAATATAGAATATTGCATGTTTTATTAGAAAATACTTTCTGCATGAAAATTTCTTTCACTTTTCTACAAAGTACAAGACTTACAACCCAATTATATACCTGTGATTGTTGGGAAATTTTCCACGATCAATATACATGCATGATAGAATGATTTAATATCAAATAAGTAGTAAATAACAATACATAAATATTTTAACGTAGTTCAACTTTTAACCTATTTTATAAATAAATACAAAAAATAAATTTATTATAGAAATAAATGAGAATTTAAAATAGTATACTAATTCGTAAACCCACATTTTAAATATACTAAACAATACACATTATAATGTATATACTATTCCATCATAATAATTATCACAAATGAGTAAGAGTTAATTGTGTATCTCAAATAATCCCTATAAATATTATAAAAATAAACTCTGGTCTCTAATCAAAATTTATATAACATAAGTACTTATAAATCAAAATTTTTACAAAATGATAAATCTAATTTGATCATAATATTAAATAATATAACATATGTAACTTGATTAAAGTTTTTAACTAATTAAAAATCAAACTTGAATAAAATAAAAACGTAACTAGTAATGTTATGTGTATTTTTTACTATCATGTGATGTGGGTTGACAAAAGCCCAACAGACAAGTTTAAGGGAGAAAGGCCCAACTTGTCCGTGACCCAACATCGAGATCACTTAGCAAAGGCATCAGATAGTCAGCCGCAAGCTTAGAACATGCAACGAGATTGAAGCAATGACCTTTAACTCGCTAGACACAAGCTCCGGCTCGTTAGACGAAGCAAATCCTCAACTATCTTCTAGAAAGATACTTTGGCTAGACCTGAGAATAGGACTGACTCGCATAACCAGCAGGTCATCCTGTGTGAGCTTAGACCATTAAGCTAACTACCACAGGTATTGGATACGGAACGCCTAAGTCTAATCAGTAGTCAAAGGCACATTTCCCCAACTAGTAAGTAAGACCTTGAGACTTACACATCAGCCTCCAACAGTCTGACAGTGAATTACCTAACATTTATTGCCTAATACGGTAGATAAGATATATTTGCAAATTGTCAAATTATACTTGTAACCCTTCCTGTTTCTATAAATAGGGGGAAGGATCATTGTAGTGAGTAGTGAAAAATGCATACTAAAACTCTGCCAAAATATTGGTAGAATTTTTGTATTGTAGTTATGCTTGCCAGAACAGTGAAACCATCGCACAAAGCGAATATCTCACCGCGGACGTAGGGGTCACACTGACTTTGGCCGGGCCACGTTAAAAAACCCTTTTTGCCTTCACTGTTCTTCCTCTCCTTCTTCTCATCTCACATTCATCCAATCAAACTGCAATTTGGGGGTTTCAATAACTATTCTAGTTGATTGAGATTTGGGTCTACCAAATTTTGCTATCAACATTTTGTCACTAGAGGAAGGGCCCCAACTACATCTCTCTTTAGTCTACTGTTTAACTGTAATGGCAAGAGGGAGAACCACCAGGAGACTGGTGCTACCGCTGGCCAACTTGTGGATCATGCAAAGTAGCAAAAGTTACCACTGGAAAGCTCTACCTTCCCTGCTGTGGGTACTTCTGTCGCCCCCACAATAGATGTTGTTGCCAATATGGCACTATTGACCCCTCACCAACCCGTTGCTCTTAAGATTGATAGAGTTCAAGTATGGCACCAGCATCAAAAGGTGATTGAAAACACAATGAAGGAGTTGGTTGATGTAGTTAGAGCATTGGCTCATGCATAGACCCAGGGCATACAAAGACAAGTTGAGGCTTTAGCGCCCGGAGGGAAACCCCAGCATGCAGAAGAGGAACAAGAGAAGCCCTTCAGGGGGGAATATCCACGAGCTGGGTCTATTCATTCGTACAATTCATGGTCGAGGTCGGAGGTCCACCACGCTCGCAAGGGCGATGATAGAGACGATCAATGATGCGAGGATTCACATTGAGAAAAAGACATGAATGGTACCCGTCATGGATATAGGATGGATCGCTATTCCTTAAGTCATGAGCATAGTGAAAAGCATAAAACCTCCGGTCGTTACTCTCACAATCAGGAGGGTGACAAGAATCATTGAACCACTAGCTATCAGTTTGAGATACAAGACCCTATGATCGAAGAGCTGCTTCAAAGGGTAAAGTAGCTCGAAAAGGGCCAGCAGCTCAGGACCGATAAGGCCATTTCGAGTAAAGAACCCCATTCACTAAGGAGATCCAAACAGAGCCTCTTTCTCACTAATTTAAAATCCCCAATATCCCATAATACAATGGGAATAATGACCCATACGATCACCTAGACTTGTTCAATGTCCAGATGGATCTTTAGATAATCAGCTCGCTGGTCAAATCTCGTGTCTTCCCAGCCATTCTCCTAAGAATGCCGTAGCATGGCTAAGGAATCTTTTAGCTCATGGCATTCACAGTTGGGAAGAATGCCAAGTGAGATTCCTTAATCGGTACAAGGCATTAAGAAGACAACTTGCACCGACTTGTCATCTCGTAATAGTATTCCAATGGAGAAATGAGTCGCTAAAAGATTACATCACTAAATTCGGACACGAAGTCAATAATGTAGAAAATCCCTCAGATGAAGGCATCCTCATAGCGATCTCAGTTGGACTTTGCATGGACAAGAAACTGTACGATGAGATATATAAGTCCCTAGTGAAGGACCTGAGTGAATTTTATGAGCGAGTTGCTAAGGAAATCAGGTGGGAAGAGACCTTTGGCTCGAAAAAGTTTCATTAAGGGAGCGAGAAAAATGGCCATAACAGGAATAAAAGGAGTAATAACGGGAACGAGAAAGAAAACCAGAACAATGATTCCAAAAACCAGGCCACAAAAAGGGCCAAGAATGAGTGATCTCCATGTCAAGGTCACTTTGATAGCTATAGCACCCTATCAAACACTCAGGAGCGCATATTTGCAATTGAAAAGATAAGGAGAACTTTGGGAAGCCTACCCCTATAATAACTCCCAACAAATTCAAAAATATGAGCAAGTTCTATGCTTATCATGAAAAGGCTGGATATAATACCTTGAAATGCTAAGCACTCAAAGGGACAATTAAGGATTTGATCAAGACAGGTTACCTGCGAGACTATGTGGTGCAATTTCCTGGACAGTGATCTTAGTAGTCCTAGCGGCCACAACGATAGAAGCCCTAACACCTCTAATTCTTCTTTTTCAATATGTGTTATTTTGATGTAAATAATGCATCTCAAATTAGTCCCGAAATTCTAATGTTATATAATTTATGAATAAATTTTTAGGAAAGCCCGAACTCGAATTTAAATTTGGTGATATTGCCTTGTGTATTATTCTTTCTAAAGCTCGTAAAACAAGAAGCAGATTTTTTGCTTAACATGAATGGGGCTGGAACTCCCCAAGCATTGGGATGTTTATATTTCTGCTCACTCCTCTAAAATGGAAGCGATCTCGCCCTTCTTTCATCTGAGATCAAGTTATTCTTAAAGCTGAATGAGTCAAGTTGTCCACTGAGCAGTAAGATTGTTGTGGTGCAACTCTCTTGGCACGAGATCACCAACCCTTCTATGACACTAGGTCACCACCTTGTCCATGCACATGACCAACTTTTGGGCGTTATATATCAGATTTGCTTGGCAAA
>JANHAO010004969.1:0-23330 GCA_026873985.1 Saraca asoca | reverse complement strand
ACATGCATAACAGGAAATGATATGGCCAATGATATGATTAAGTTTTGGACACATTTGATGTCCAGGGACTAACTTGCAATTTGGTTAAATTACTTTAGGGCCAAAAGAAAGTTTTTGGAAACTTGAGGGGCAGTTTTGTAATTTGTAAAAATGGTTTTTCATAAGCCCCAAAATGACGCCGTTTTGTTTCAAGCAAAGAGAGCCAAAATGACGCCACTTATGCATTCCCCTTTACCCATATTTGTAGCCGACTTTTCACAAAAGAGAAGAAGAATTTCAGGAAAAACGAGGGGCCAACTTCGGTGAGAGATCGAAAGGGGAACGGGAGAAGACAAGTCAGAAAGGTTCTGGGTTTTGGCTCCAAATCTCTTCCCATCCGAGCTCCAAACAAGCTAGCACTTGGAGAGGAGCTTCTAAGGCCATTTTGAGGATTTTCCTGGCGTGGAAGACTACTGTGGTGATAGAAAATCCTTCATCTTCTGTTGTGCTTGAGCTAGACTAAAGGTTAGTAAGCTCTTCTTTTTATTCTAGATTTGATCTAGGTTGTTTTGAGACCTCACACTAATGGATCCTTAGGAGGTTTGTTCAGCCAAGAGGATGAAATTTTTTTGAAATTTTTGGCCTTCTCTCCCTTGTCTTGGCCAAGCAAACCCATCAATTAATTCCTTTGTCTGCTTACTCTCAACCTCCTTAACCTCCTCCCCATTCCACTCATTCTTTTCTTGGTGAGATGCCTAATTGACATGCACAAAATTATGAAATTTAGATATTAGAGATGTAATAAAAATAGGGTCTTTAAAATAATTACTTATTAGATAGAAAATGATACCTCTGTAGTCAAAGCAATAAGACTCTTCAGCCATGTGATGTAAATCCCAATCACTTGCCCTGTTGTCCTTAGTTCATCCGTTAGCAATGGTATTTTTGCATTCTATCTGGTGGGGTGTCAATGATGACCTCTGCTTGATCATTCGACAATTGTTGGCAATGGAAGGTGCGACTATGGAAAACCTTTCCATAAACCACTACACGTTCCTCAGGTGCTAGAGCTAGAAGACATTTGGCTACTTCTTATATAGACAAAAAAATTAAATTGAAAAAGTTATAATGCTATTTTACACAGAAAATATTAGAAACTACTAGTATAATAAAGGAAGTTTAAGTTTTTAGTGATAGTCATTTACCTTTGATAGCTCTGCAAATGGACCGGGGTCTTTTGGGCAGTTGGCTTTTCATGTTGTTAGGTGGGGAAGGAGGGTGCATATCTACCTTGTCCTTTACAGACCTTGGGTCAGTGAGTGGTAGCATGTCCATATTCTGAAGCTAGTTGCCATCTTCAATCAAAAAGTTCTTCTATCTTGACATAGGTCTCCTCTCTCACTTTTTGTGTCACTTTAGTGGTAATCTCTACAAGAAGATCCTCCACAGAAAGTGATGATCCTTAGTGATGCTTTGATAATGCTTTAAAACATGGTTAATTTGCTCTTAAGTTTCCAATGCAATTGTCAATATGTCCATCCTTTTGAATGGAGTGAATTGTCCTTAGGTTGATTGTTGTGTGAGAGAATTTTTTGGCATACAATTAAGAATATTTATTAGCACTTAACACTTATAATTACTTAGGCAATTAACACTTGCAAAGTACTTACAATTTTCTTGGCAACTATTTGGTTCTTTTTGATCATATATTCACTTTTCGCATTGGCCCTTGCTCTTGTCCATAATTCATGCAAAGATATGGAAATTACTTGTGAATTAGACTAATTAGAAGCTTGTTGTTTTGCAAGCTTTTCTTTCACTAAAGCTTACTCAAGCTTCACATATCCGCCATGAGACAACCCATGTTTATATTTATTTTTTGCTTGTCTCTCCTTATTGGCTACACTTATACCTTGCTAACAAAAAAAAAGTTGATAAGATGGTCAAATTTCTCATAGCATATAGTTGAAAAAAAATATAAGGTAAAATTATCAAATTTATTTGACGGTGCTGTAATTCCTTGTCAACCAATTCTTGAAATCCTTCCACTCCTCCCCAGTAAGCTTTAAAACTTCTTTTTTCCTCCTCGCATCAACATCAAAGATGGTTTACAAGATAAATACACATAAATTATACTTATATACAATTATTATAAGAAGATAGTTATACATTTTTCAAAAATAAACTAGAGATAAATAGTATATACCAAGACATCCTGCCAAATGTTCTCCTTCATGTCCTTTGGTATTTCTTTCCAGTGCTCAATATTGATTGGCATTTTGGTGTATTCCAACATTCTAATGTAACTCTTATATTTGGATAACCCAATTCTAATTACTTGTCCTTTAACATTGAACTTAACTTTTACCTTCTCTCTTCTACTACGTATTAGGGTCATTTCTTTCATAAGTGTAGCACCCTTTGTACTCTTCTCACTATGCTAAGAAGTATCCATATGCTTGCTTAAAAGGAAAAAAGAAAAAAAAAGTTAACCTCACAAAATAATAATTCAGGGAATATATTATCATTTAATAATAATTTGCAACTGAATTATAAAACTGTATAACAAGGAAGGTTTATCCAAGATAAAACCACTAATTCAAGGGTGAAATAAGTTGAACATACAGTACATATATATATATAAAACAAAAGAATATAATGAATATGATAAATCAATGTAATAGTGCCTTGACCCTATCATGTTGCAATGGTAATGTGAGAGCGATCTACCTAAATTAATATTAGAAGAACATATCATAGAAGCATAAACCTTAACTGAAATCATGAGTGTAATTGGTAGCTAGTAGACTTTCAATCTTTTTTTTTTCTAGTAGCTAGTTAGAAACAAGACATGACCAACCAATTTACACCAAAAACTACCTCATACCAGCCTGTAACCACAACCTAAAACTAAACCTTAGCAAAAATAATAAGTCCAGCTAGCAGTTAGTAGGCTTTCAGCCTTTTTCTTTTCTAGTTGCTAGTTAGAAACAAGGCATGACTAGCCAATCTACACCAAAAACTACCTCATACCAACCAAGAACCACAAAATAAAAACTAAACCCTAATCGAAATCATTTCTAATAAACACACTAAGAAATAAAAGAGAAATCAAAAGCCAAACCCTAAATATAAATCATTAGCAAAGTACAAAGCCAAAAAAATTATAAAAAAAATATCAATATAACTTAGTAAGGAAGAAATGAATATAATGTAAGAAGAATGAAGTTCCCTACCTTGATCAGCGATGGACTGGAAATGTGAAGATCGAAGACAACAAAGACAATCAAAGAACATGCAACAAGGGTTTGAGAATGATTTTGGGTAAATGTTTTAGATAGAGGAAAGCAAATGAGAGTAAGGGAAGAATTGACATGTTACATAAAGAAACCTAGACTTTAGACATCGATTATTTAGTAGGAACTGACGTCTATTCTCATACATCTATGTCTTAATTAACCCTTCAATAGGGACTTGCTTGCCCAAGAATCCGATCAAGTTACCTTGATAAGGTTTGAGGTCAACTTTTGAGATATGAAGGTTAGTGGCTATATGATCATATAGGATATTTGCTAAGCTACTTTCATCTGCCAAGATCCTTTTGACAAAATATTGTGAATTGTTTTTGTGATAACCATTGGATCATCATGCTTCTTATCAAAGTCTACAGTGTAATCATCCTTTGAAAATGAAATGATCAGCTTTCCTTTTGATGGTAATATTTTTGACTTTTTATTCTCTATCGTCATAACTAACCTTATGTGTAGCTTTCTGGCATTATTAATGATTCCACCTCTAGTGAAACCTTCTGCTGTAACTTTGACTACTTCGAGTATTTTAGGCTCTTTTATCATTTCTTTGCCTCCGTCATTCTATCTTGGATTAGGAGATTTAGAATGAGAATGATATTGTTCTCCGATAGGTTAGTTGTTCCATATTTTGTAAGGTCTTTGGTTCCCTGCTTGATTGGTCTTTTTGTAATGCTGTAAATGTCCCTTTTAGATTAAGTCTTCTATTTTATTTTTCTAAGTTATACACTTGTTTTCATTATGTGATCAATCTTTATGATATTTACAGAACTTTTCATTCCATGGTTGGGGGTGTTTTTCTATTCTTTTTAGGTAGGAGATTTAATAGTTCTACAGTTTTTACGCCATCCTTAATTTTCTTTATGGACGTGTTTAGTGGTGTGTAGGCACTGAATCTTGGTCTTGGCTTGTGCGATCAGTCATATGATTTTTTAGCTTATCATTTTGCTCGTCCGAGTTCTTTTGCATTAACAAACTTTGTGGACAATGTCAGTAGTTCATTTAATGATTTCATAGACTTTTTGACTAGTGGTTTGGAAAAATCTCAAGAAACTAACCAATGTTGAATGCACAGCTACACCTTTTTGCAAGTCCTTGATCTCCAAGGTGGCCTAATTGAATCAAACTAGATACCTCTTTAGAGGCTTATCTTTTCCTTGTTTGATATTGATCAGCAAGGTACTAGTTTTTTTATGCACTCATAATGTTGCAAAATAGGCAAGAAATTGGTTGGCTAGCTCTTTAAATCTTCCTATAGAGTTTTGCCTTAGACCCATGAATCATTGAAGGCTAGCTTTCTTTAGAGTTGTAGAGAATGCTCTACATATAATTTTGTTGGGTTTCCCGAACAAGAGCATTGCAAAGTGGAAAGCTTTAACATGCTCTTAGGGATCAATGGTGCCACTATATGATTCTAGGTTTGTTGGAGCTTTGAAGTTTTGTGTGACATAGTTAACCATTATTTTGAGTAAATGGATGGTTTGTATTTTCGTCTTGTTCCTAATGATCGCCATGCCCATTTTGCATGACCAATCGACTTTTTGATTGCTATGCTTGTTCATTTCAAAAATCATAGTCCCAAAAGCCCTCGTTTTCATATTCCTTAGTGTGGTCCTGATATAGCCTTCGATCATGGGCATGCCATTCATAGTATTCATTTTGATGGTGTAATCGACATTATCAATCTAGGTTACATTGCAATTCATTTCTCATAAATTCTAACTTTTCTCTAAGTTGTCTATTTTCATGATGGAGTATCTTATGCTCAATGTTTCTAGTTACATGATCATTGATGTGTTGCTCATGAAGTAGAGTTTGTGAGTGATCTCGGTGGTTGATTGACCGCCTTTCTTTTGTGCTAGATTACAGGATGGATTGTCATGTTGTGAATGATTCATTATTAACATTTGCTTGTAGGACTTGGCATTATAAAAGGCTTAATGAGTACATATATGCCATTTTCATACTTTTAGGATAATCTAGTGCTCTTAATCATAACATGAATAAATCTTAGCAAAAATAATTACAAGATTAATGAGCAAATTGGTAGTGTTTGCATAAAAAATTAATGAGAATTGCTAAATTTCAATTGAAATATGAAAATATTGTCCATGACGACAATATATCGAAAATCAATGGTGTTCGCATTAGATTCCGATGATCTAGGAAATTGTCATGAATTCTTTGGTTTTTCATCTTCAATATTACATTTCATTGCAAAAAATTCATTACGAAAAATATTGAACGTAGATTTTGAATTCAATTAAAAAGTAAAAGCAATGGAAAATATATCAAGAGTAGAAAAATTTATGGAAGAAGACCATAGACAATGTCAATTAATAAATCTCGTTTTAAACGTAGCCAAAAGACTGGACATAAATGGTGGAGAAAGGCGTATGACTGCGGTTGGAGGAGTGATATCTTGCCCAAATGGACTTAGGCAACAACGGCCACTGAGGCCTCTCCGACATTCAAATCAATCTACATGGCTATGATCAGTATCAGGAATGACATAAGTTCCCAAGTTGCATACTTGGAGATTTTATATAAGCTCAAGGCGAGACCAACTAACCAATTGGAGGACATTATGTGTCGACTTCCCAATTGTCAAAAGATTATGGAAATACAATTGTTACCAGCCTCTTGACAATTAATGGCAATCAGAGATAGCTACCAAGATTCATTTTATGCTGTTATGTGATTGCTAGCAATCATTCGATCACGTTTGATGCTTGTGATTGACTTCATTTGTGTACTTGATCACTCACAAGAGAATCAAATCCAATGCTTAACTTGCATCCGGTCCCTATCTGACCTACCTGACTACTTGACCCATGCTCTTCAGATGATCAATAACTCATTATTCGTTAAGTTTAACGCGGTTAAAACTAAGTCTTGAACAATTAAAGACATAACGATTCAACAACGTGTAAGAAAATGGAATGTCATGGCTTAATTGGTTTTTCAATTTCAATGAAACGGCAGAGAATGACAATTTTGTCCATCACAAGCTAAGAACCCCTTTCTCAAGGTCCATCGTATTCCATTCGTAGGTAACCGGTTTGGATGTGATGAGCTCAAATTCCTTTAAAGAAAATTAATCAAAAACAGATTTTTTTTTAATCCATTTTAGGCCACAATATTACTATCCTCAAGATTTCTCTGTGAAATACTATGTAATTCATCTCAAAATTTGATATTTATAAAAGAAAGAATAAATGGAGTAAATCCAAAAGAGCTCACTATTTTTTTTTTATTTACTTACTAAAGCATACTGAAAGAGATTATAAAAAAAAGGAAAATTAGTTTCTAATACATTAAAACTTGTGTACATATGCTATAAGTAAACTAAAATTGAAAACAAATCATTTCTATATAAAACTTAACTTAATTTCTATATTATATTTATTATGAGTAAAGATTTTATTAATTTTCATTCTTATATTTACGTGAAAGTACTATTTGTGGGATCAAAAAATGACGTACTTAAAAAAACATATTGTATAAGGATTTAAAGAAATAAAGAAGTTTTAGCTCTAACTAGAAAGTAATTAAGAGTAAGAATAGACAAATTAAAATTAAATAGGTTAAACTTAAAAAAAAAAGGCATGATTAAAATAAGAATATATTGAAAATTTTTTATGAAAAGAGAGTGTGTTAACCTTTGGATGAAATATTTTCTTTATGCATTCAAATTATTTAAGAGTTTCCAGAAGAAGATGAGAAGATCCACCGGTCAGATCTCAATTCTTTCTCTTATAATCTCCAACAACTAAACTAATTTGTAATTAAAAATGTTTTTAATAACAAATCTTCCAATAATGTTACTTTCATATTTTTATGTTCACTCTCTATCCACTCCCTCTGGTATATATGTGAAATTTAAAATTTTGAGTTTTACACAAAGGAAAATAAATATAGAGTAAACCAATTAGATTTATTCCAAGTCTCGTGACAAGGAAAACTATTCTCATGAACCAGGTCCATTTCTTCTAGGGTTGCTGACACAGGCATATAAGATTAGTTTATCAATTTTCTTATCTATTTACTAATTTTATACATCTACACATATTAAAATTTTAATTTCTTAACTTTTAAAATAATAAAAATCACAAAAATTAACAATTAATTTTTAATTTTTGAGTTTGGTGATGCTAAATAGTTATTTAAAAATTTTATAAGTGATGTTTTAATATAAAATTATAATTTTATATACAAAATTTTGTAATTTTCTTATAAAAAATTACAATTTTATACAAAATTCATATATAACTATATATAAACTTATAATTCTATCATTCTGAATGTGCATAAAAAATATTTAAAAATTTTCAACTTTATGTAATAAAATTATAACTTTTAGTGAGAAGGTTATGTGAAAGATTATGAAATGCATAAAAAGTCTTAGACAAAATTATAAGAGTATATATTGATGCAAAATTTTTAAATATGCACAAAAGAATCGTCTGAAAAAAAATTATATTAATATATCATGCTTTTAAACTATTGCACGAAATTACAGAATTGCATATAATATAGCTTTTGCATTAAGGTTTACAATTGTGTTTTTCTTCACAATAATTATATTTTTATATTTATTTATAATTACAATTCTGTAACATAACTATAATTGTAATTATTCTCATATTTCTTACTCATGAAGCTAATATTTACTATTAAACGTCTAAATAATATTATCTCATATACCTTATAACCATTTATCATAATATGATCAGTACTAATTAAATTGTTTGGTAAATTTTCTAAGATATCACCCATGAGAAACTTAAATAATATTACATCTTTTATATATATTCCTAGACAAGCTTTACATGACTAGTAGAGTTAGGCCTAGTCCACCAGGAGACTTTTCATTTACTCCTACTAGGCTCAATTCACAAAAACCACTTTTAATCCTATATATTCTATGACTTGCACTTGCCCATCCATTTTGTCGGTGTCAAAGCAGATCTCTACCCTCTATAAGTTTATAAAAGGAACAGTATATACTTGCTACATATGCCATAGCCCGATATTAATACTATTGGTTTCCAATCACTTTTTGGAGATTTATGGCCGATGTGCAAGGAATAAAACAGTCCGAAGAGGACAAATATATAACAATCATGAAGAAACGGTCCAAGATGTATACATAGTATGGCCGAACATGGCCTTGGCCAATGGGATATGATGTAAATGGACTTAGGGAAAATTAAGGGAAATTGAGCGTAGTATAAGGCCCAATTAAAGTAATGGATAGACAGGAGCAAGCCACAGAACATATGGGATTAAAAGCTCTTTTTGTGAGTTGGGCATGGGTAAGAAGAAATATGCTAAATATAAATATAAATAATAGTAATCTAAGTAGTGTTAATGACAAATAAAATAAGTACTAAACTAAATGGTGCATTTCAGCTTCCATTATTAAAAGGAAGAAAAAAAAAATATTGACTAAAATGATTAGTAGGTATCCCATAAAATTTTAGGATGGGTAAATGCAAATTTTGTGTAAAAGTATAATTAATATAACTTAGTAACACAATATAGAATTCCATAGATTAATATGACTTGGCCAGTCATATTCCTTAAATAAGAGGAATTTATTTATATTTAAATTTAGTGTTTTTTAGGTTGATGAAAACATCAATAGGATGTTTTCACACCAATCATGATCAATTTAGGTTGGGTTGCGATAGAGAATGAGGGAAAATTTGGTGCAAAGCTTTATAAAAGGCCTGCCTTGGTCGACTCCTTGAGTGTAGACTCGTTTAATGTCACAGACCAATCTTGTGAACTAATTTGGTAGATAAATATGCTTGATTTTGGATGAAACCTAGAAAGAAAATCAAATCAAGCATGAAGAGAAGGCTTTGTGATACGAATTTGGAAGCAAATACAATTGTATATTATTTTTCCTTATTTGGTGGTGTTTGAGTCTTTTTAACATAAATTGTTAGTCTAGTCTAAATAGAAAAGCACATGGTTGTGATTTTTATATTTTTATCTTTGCATTCACATAAGATGACATATGAAAATCCTTCTAAGTTAGGAGAAAAGTCTTTGTGTCAATTCAAAAAAAATATATCTACTTATGTTATTAGGGCTTTAGCTTAAAATGCTATTTAAGGGGATATGTTAGATAGCTTAGGTGGGCATTGAGACATAGGCTAGGGATTAGAATGTAGTGACATAAAGACTTTTCTTAATAAAATGGAGATATCCCTCTATTTATTTAAAAAGTCTCTTCTTGATGTATACTAAAGGTTACTTATATGAGGTGTTCTTTGAGACTTAGTATGTATGGATGTTTCAACTACATGTTTATATTTGCCTATGGATATGTTGTGCATAGGATTTCATTATATGGATTATTGAAATCTATTTTATCCCATTATCTATCTAAATGTAGTCAAAGTTATTAGAAGGCTGACATATTGGCCAAAAGTTGGCATAATTTGCTGCATAGTATAACTAAAAGAGCTACCAACCTGTGATAGTTGGCATTAGAGCTCAGTTGGTGTTAGAAAGCAGATCAAGTGGCTACTGTTGGTTTAGATTTAGCTTATTAAAAGCATACGAGGCTTATAAGTGAAGTGAATACTGATTGAAATAGTGGAAGGATGTTTATAAGGACTTAACTGTGGGGTAGCAAGGTTGGAGCAACTAGAAGGTTAGTATGCAAGATATTGCAGTCAAGGAAATGTTAATGGTGCATTGGTTGTACATGTGTGCAAAAATTGATAGGCTTGGTGTGTAGTATAGGACATGATCATGTGCTCATTCATAATAGCATTTGAAGAAATGCAAAACCATCCAAAAGATTGACAAATTTAAAGGCCTATCTAGTGGGAGAAAGCCTCGAAAGAAGCCTTGGTCTTGTGAAGAGAGCTCGGCCACATCAATGAGGGACATATTAACTGTCATTGAAGTCATGAAATAATATTGAATATACAATTGCATGCATTAAATATCATTTCTCCAAATTTTAGAAATAAATAAAATCCTTTCCTAAATCATAAAACATATTTTTTTTTTTACTTTTGTCAAGCTAAGTAGACACAATCACTAAAGAAAATTACCAAGGACACCACATACCTGAAAACATACATGACAATAAGAAAGTCTTCTCTAATTAAGACAATCCTCAAGAATTCTAATAACTTAAAATGTTAAAGGAATGGGGTAAGTACAACTCGAATACTCAATGAGTACGAATTTACAAACCAACTTTGGGTTGAAAACATTTGGGCCATTCATTCATATATACATCATGTATCATAAAATATTATATACATATACATATAACCATTCGCATGCAATATTACATATTTTATCTTTAACTTAATCTTTTCTCTATGTGTTCATACATAACCTTGGAATCTTTCTTATCCCTTATTATATCCTAGTTCATTCATTCATAACAAACTATCTTATAGTTTCAAACATATACAATCTGAATGGTCGGGTCATAAGGTCAACCAAATATAAAGTGAACACTATAGTAATCAGTAAGGGGATCTATAGATCAACCCATAAGCATGAATGCATTATGGTTAGAATGGTTTACCAGTCCTATAAGATACAACAATCAATATTCTTTCAAACACTAATACTATATGAGTCGAGGGGAGAGGAGCGATAAAGTTGTTTGCCTTCAACAACATATTGTATAGTCATATGCCCCCAATGACATATTGTATGGTTGTACACCTCCAATGACATATTGTAATTGTGCCCTTTTTTACTGCATCTATTTCATATGTCACTGGCTAGAATGGCTTCACAGTGATGTGAAAATATAAGTTCATCTCCCTAATGCACATTGATTTTCCCTTTTTTACTTTATGTTAATTCACATACACAAACATGAATTTCCTTAAGGAAAACATGATGTTTATCCATGTTAGTTTGACTCGTCTGTCTAATCTACTTTCCCTAGTTGAAATCATTTATCCTAACTTAAATCCTTTATGCATTAGAGAATTTATAAAAAAAATTTATAGAGATAATTTATGCACAATTTGAACTTTTAAGGAAAAATCATATATCATAAAATATTATTGTCACATTTATGATTGATAGAAAATAATGAAAGTCTGTAAAATTTATGAGGTAAAAGATTTACAAAATTTATGGAATTTGTGGAAATTATAATTTCAAGGAAAAAACATATGAAAATAATAAAAGATATAAATTTTATGCACTTCAATGAAAATCATAAAATTAATAATGTTTGTAGTTAATCATGAAAATCTTGCGATTATGAAAAATACAAAAACTTGAAATCATGAAAATGTGAGTTCATGAAACATGAAAACATGAATCTAGGAATATCTTACTACTATAAGATTCCAACCTTATACTAAGCCATAGGCTAGGTCCTTATATGCATACATTTAATAAATTAAACATCACACATAATTCAATCATCACATGTATCCTAGTTTCTATCCGAAGCTATATCCTTGTTCATTCTCATTTGGTCATTCATAATTCCTATCATATCATGTAATCTTTTTGTATCCAAGTTCTATTCTAGATCTTTTCATAATCATATCATATTTGGGGTCTTTTGATCATTATTTTCTCAATTTCTATCCTTTTAATTTCTATGTTTGTCATTTTATTTACTTTACAACTAATTTCCCACTTCCCATCACATCATAAAACATTTAGGCTAATTGTGAAAATATAACTTTGTATAATTAAAAAGAAGCTAGAAAGATAGAAACTCCCACTCAGCTGATGCAAAGAAATTTCTTCTACATTCCTAATCCCAAATTGATAGGCCATAAGGCCTAAATCACATCTAATGCAAAATCTCACAACTTGTGTGAAATTCACCAAATAAAACATAAAAATTTTCAAAGATAAGATAAATTGAGCACAACTAGGCTTCTTATTTGATTGATTTACCTCAAATTTGCCAAATTAGATTGATGATGCTTTAGGACCTTCTCCTGGTAGGATTTTGACTCTTAGTCTTTCTAGATCCTTTTTCATATAAAGTATGCATTTTTGAAAATTACACAATATATTTTAATTGTTAGGAATAGCACATGTGACCAAAGAATTAAACTATTGAAATTAGGCCTAAATTAATGAGAGCAAGAGTTTTGAATTATTATAAGACATGAGTGGGTCATAAAATTATGGATTAGACTAGGAATAAACCTACAATGTAAGATTTGATGAATTTATGCTTAGGCCAAAATGTATACAAGAAGGTAGACTCAAGCTAGAACTTAAGAAATTGATTTCTTTATATGATTATATGATTGATTGATTTATGTATGAAATAGGCTATAGCAAAAGAATGTAGAAAGGATACAAGTTGTGGATTAATTTGGAACCCTAGCTTTGCATATGCATATGGGTATAAATGTTATGAACTCATGATGAAGGATAAGAATGTCAAGAGATGTATGTATGTGTGTGTATGTATATGAACTAGCAAGGGTTATTGATGGATATACATACACTAGGAGATATATGTGGTCACCCAAAAGACATGCGATTATGCGATAGATAGTCACCTATGTAATAGGAGTCATGGGATATGTGCATTAAGGCACAAAACTTGTAAAAGGTCCTATAAGACAAAGAAAAGTCAAAATTAAAGTTAAAAAAACACCGCTCCCCTAGTATTCCTTGTTGTCAGTGTAATTATGAAAGATAAATTTTATATAGGCATTAGATATGAATTAATAAAGCAAGATGATGTGAGCTTTACATGGTCATTAGATATAACTTAATAAAGTGAGTATGATGATTTCAGATTATTTTATGTTTTTGATGTGATATAATAGTTAGTAAGGATAAGGATAGAAAATAAGAATGAAAGATCAGATATCAAAGTTTTGGAGATAATTATGATTACATTTTTTTAAAAACATATGAAAATACATTTTCCATTATATATATATTATATGTATGTCTATGCATATATTTACATATATGACCAAACAAATTTTCAACCCAAAGTTGGGTTTGCGTTATGCTTATTGAGTGGTTGTACTCAACACCATTAACATTATTTAGGTTAATGAATCAAGTGGGAGTTATCTTAATTAAAAGATATTTTAGGATATTGTATATGATTCAATTCAAGTATGTGATCCCTTTGATTTGCTTTTAGTGGTTAGTGTTCGTTCAACCAAACATTGGGTTCTTAGATATGAAAAAAGATTTTATTTTAATTTCAACAGTTATCTAATTAAAGAAAACATTTTCATAGTAGTCATACATAGCATGGATTTTTCTAAAAAGGTTCCAAGAATCATTTTCTGCATTTACTTTTATGATTTCAAAATATTAAAGAAATTTTAGTAAGGTTATGCTCATGGGTTTGCAAATCACAATAGGATGGTTTGTGCCAATGGCACACTCATATTTTAGGATTTGATAAAATATTTATTAAAAGTATTATTATCACATAAATTATTTTACATTACAAGTTTAATTAATTTATTTTATTATTATTATGATTCATAATAATGGTATAAATTAGTTAATTTATTTTATTGAATGTTTTCATGATTAGAATATACAATGCAATTTACAAAAATAAAGATTTTTCTAAATTTAAGTAATTTATTTTATTATTATCTACCCAAGATAGTATTCTTTATACTATTTTATTATTTTATTTATTTAAATGTTTTCTTCTATTAGAAATCATGAATGAATTTCAAGAGATAAAAATTTCTTTAAATGAAAATATATTTTTACTAGTATATTCATTTCATAAGCATGTAGTAAGCATTAGAAAGGCAAGACAAGCTAGGAATGCATGATGTATGGTTATCTAGTTGGCAAGGATAGTAAAAGAACTCAAAATATGATAGAGATGGAAAGTATGACAATAAGATGTATGTATATGTGAACTGAAAAGGGATATTGGAAAACCTACGTATATTAAGAGATGTATGTGGTCTCCTATATGGTAGGAGATTATGGGATAGATTTGGTCTCCTTTGTGATAAGGACTATGAGAGAGAATGTCACCCATGTGATAGGGGGTCATGGAGTATGGTGTATTAAGGCACAAAGAAATAAGAAGGGCTCCACAGGACAAGATAAGAGAAAGAGATAGGAGTAAGAGAGCATCATTCTTCCATTATATCACTTGGTCAATATAATTCAAAAAGAGAACTTTACATGGTCATTAGATATCATTTAGTAAAGCACATTTTATTTTTATTGTATGATTACGATGAAAGAATAGAATTAGAAAGAATAAGAATAGGCTATCAGTATAAGAGCAAGTATGAAAGTATTAAAGATGATTGTGAATATATTTTCAAAATATATCAAATTACATTTTTCATGTATATATGTATCTTATGTACATGATGTGTTTATATTTACATGTATTTCTTAAAGGAATTTTCAATCCAAATCTAGGTTATTTTTTCTACTCACTGAGTAGTTATACTCATGTCATTCATTAACAATTTTTAGGTTAATGAATAGGAGGAGGTTATTTCATTTAAGAGAGACTCCAAGACTACATATATATGAAATTAGGAACATGTTTTCCTTGACATACTTCTAGTGATTAGTGTTTGTCTAGTCAGATATTGGGTCTATAGTTATGACATGATTTTTAGTAACAAATTTTATTTAGTTTTAAGATTTTATTTATTAAAAAATATTTCTAGTAAATTGTGCATATGATTTTATTTAAAAAGGTACCAAGAATTATGTTTTTGCATTTATGATTTCAAAAGTCAAAAAGAATTTTAGTATGAATAACATCATGGGTTTGCAAATCACCATAGGATGATTTATATCAATTACACCCTCGAATTTTAGGATCTGACACTTTCTTATCAAAAGTTTTACTAGATACACCTAGCTATTTCTTATCTTTAACCATGCTAATTCACAAAGAAAAGTACATTCTTCCTAAGTGCTAGCCTAACAATACTTTTAGTCACGTTTCTCAATCTTATTAAGCAAACATACAACCTGTATGTATTTACCTCACATGTACATCATTTATTGTTTATGAGATTGATTATTTATGAAAATAACTTATTACTAGTAAGTTTCTAATCATCCTTATTTAGGCCCTATACAAGATTATATTTATATTTCTATTTACATAACCTAATATAATTATGTTCATTAAGTTATTACTATTCCTAGATCTAGTTAAGTAAACTTGTTTCCCTAAAGCATGGTTATTCCATATCCGCAAACACAACTACCCTAATGTGTACAATAAAGATTCTCACACATCAACTAACAAAACAAGCATTCTTGTACCTAACACACAAATATGTATTCTTCGACCTAACACACAAATATTGCCACATGAAGATTAGATAGTAGGTCAAAATGTTTCGAGTCCTAATGCTTAATTATTGTCATATTAGAAAATCTTCTTCAATTTTTTGGAAAATATACATATACATTTTTACTTAAAATGATATTAGCTAAGGGCAAAAATTTTGAAACACTTTAGGAAGAGAATGTTTTCCACAAAACATAATACAGGCGTCTTTTAACAAAAACTAAGATCTAGCTCTTTTGTTTGTAGAAAACTTTGCAATAAAAAAAATAATAGTTATAAGCTAAGCATAAAAAATTAAGGGAAATTAGCTCATTTGACTGAAAATTTTATCTTAGATTCATACTCAACCCAGGGCATAAACCACAATCCTAACTCATAGCATTTCACTCTTTTAGAGCCACACAAAAAGGAAATGAGATTGTGATACATGTTTAGGATTGCTCAAATTATATAGGCTCCCTATGGAAGTTGGTTGATTGACCATTAGTGATCAATTATGTTTGGTTTGGGCTATTCCCAAAGCTTATTTTATAACCTAACCTGTCTTAGGCACCCCTCTAGCCTTATAGACTACCCTAAAGGACTATAAGTTATTAGAGGTGTTATATTGCACCAAGTGAAAGTTTAAGCACCAAATTGACCATTTTCAAATTTTAAGAGGTCTTTTGCAGGTGAAAATAAATACAAGGAAGTCATGTGTATTTTAACCTTTTAAAAAGGAAAGTTTCTTTATTAATCATTTAATGTCATTTTGTTTTTAAGAATGAGGCTAATTTCCATTAGCAAAATGGATAACGTCACAAGCGAATTAATGTTGAAAAATTATATCTAAATTTTTTTATAAAATTGTTTATGTTGCATTAATAGCTTAATTAATTATCCTATCCCATTCTTTTATTATGCTATTTAAAGTAAATGCAGAAGGATTAAAGAAATTATTCAATAATCTTAAGAGAAAATAGTTATGTTACATTGTTATCTTTTATTAAAAGTCAATTGGTGTATGTGAAATGGTTGAATATTTAATAAAGATGAAGGAACAAAATTACAAAAAAAAATCATTAATGTATTTCGAATTTTCAAAAGCAACCAATAAAAAAGAACAAAAAATATTCTCTAAAACAACATATAAAAAAAAAAGAATGGAACTAAAGTATAATTTTAGACTTTTTTTAACTAAATTATATTACATTATATTAGATGAATAAATAAAAAGGAAGGTGCTTGTATATAGTATGAAAATCATAAATAAAGGTGTCCGGATATATGTGAGCTATTATTATGAATAAATATAATTAATACACCCAAAAAAAAATGAATAAAGGTAATTTAGTCAACTTGTAGAGGCTCCCCATGGAAGCCGGTCAATCGATCATTAATGATCGATTGGGTCTGGTTTAGGCTATTCTCAAAGCCAATTTTATAAATCCAACTTGTCCTAATTATCCATCTAGCCCTATAAATTACCCTAAGGGACTATAAGCTATTGGAGGCGTTATATTGCACAAGGTTGAAAGTTTAAGTATCAAATTATCCATTTTCAAATTTCAAGAGGCCTTTTGTACGTGAAACAAAATACAAGAAAGTCATGTGCATTTTAACCTTTCAAAAAGGAAACTTTTTCTATTAATCATTTCATATTGTTTTGTTTTTA
This sequence comes from Saraca asoca, assembly GCA_026873985.1. Lineage (NCBI taxonomy): Eukaryota > Viridiplantae > Streptophyta > Magnoliopsida > Fabales > Fabaceae > Saraca > Saraca asoca. The sequence goes on along the minus strand of JANHAO010004969.1, from coordinate 6,088 downwards.
AGAATGAGGCTAATTTTCATTCGCAAAATGGATAATGCCACAAGTGAATTAATGTTGAAAAATTATATCTAAATTTTTTTTATAAAATTACTTATGTTGCATTGATAGCTTAATTAACTGTCCTCTCCCATTCTTTTATTATGCCATTTAAAGTAAATGGACAAGGATCAAAAAAATTATTGAATAGTCTTAATATAAGAGAAAATAGTTGTGTTACATTGTTATCTTTTATTAAAAGTCAATTTGTGTATGTTAAATGGTTGAATATTTAGCAGAGATAAAGGAGCAAAATTATAAAAAAAATCATTAATGTATTGTAAATTTTCAAAAGCAGCTAATAAAAAAGAACAAAAATATTCTCTAGCACAACATATATATATATATATATATATATATAAAAGAATGGAACTAAAGTATAATTTTAGACTTTTCTTTTTTCTTTTTAACTAAGTTATATTACATTATATTGGATGAATAAATAAAAAAGGAAAGTTCTTGGATATAGTATGAAAATCATAAATGAAGGTGTCTAAATATAGGTGAGCTATTAATATAAATAAATATAATTAATACACCAAAAAGAAAACAAAATAAATGAATAAAGGTAATTTGGTCAATAAATTTTTTGAATTGATTAAATTATGGAAATAGCCACAACTTTCATCTATTCTTGTTTATTACCTATTTTCATAAGGCTCATTAATATCTTTCCTTAGGATTTGTTTGATCATTTTTATTATGTTTATCAACGAATTATTATTCTTTAATGTTCCTTAATTTACCTTCAAAATAAAATGAAAGAAGTTTCATAAAATTCAATGACTTTCATTAATTACTAAAACAATATATAACAGCATTAATTAATTTTATTCTTATGGCCACATTCATAAGAAATCACATGACTATAAATTAAGATTCTCTACAAATTTATTTAATCTTGTATTAAGATGGCATTGGTTCTTCAAACAACAATCTCATCAACTCAAACTCATTGAGTGTCCCCAATGATGAATTATTTCAATCAAACAAGCCCTTTCCCTCAACATGAGTTTTCTCACATGTAAGTTGTCTTAATTGTCCTTTGAGGAATATCATTTATGATTGTTCTTCTTAGATCAAAGTTTCTAATATTTCAATCTTCATTATATGTATCACATTCATTTATTTTTATTGTAGATATATAGAGAATGGGGCAAATAACAATTAGTTATTAGTACTAAATGTTGCAAACAATATTTTCTGTGGAATCAATCAATAGCTACCCTTTTACCCATCTTTGTACCAACAAAATCTAGTGAATGCAATCCACTTAACATTTTTTTTTCTTCTTATAATCTAATTAATGCTGCTAAAATTTAAATGTGACCATGATTGCATTGCAAAAAATTGCAAATTGATATGAAAAACAATAGTTCATGTCATTTGAATTTAGTTCAATTTGTTTCTTAAATGCAATGTTGTAGTCACATCACATGATCTGCAATTTATGTTCTTCAAGTAGTATTCTAAAAAATAGTTTTGCAAAAGAGTTGCACTTGCAATATTGTAATTTTTCATTGGTTGAAATCTTATCCGATCATTTTTCATCTTTTTATATTCGTTTTCTTTTCCCTTTTTTCATAATTTTCTACAATCACATGGCGAGTGCAATGCTATAATTTAAATACTAGCCTTAAGTGTAAGACATTACTTGCAAAATTAGATCAGATCAGTTAATTGAATTGGTTAGAATGGCATTTAATGTGTGTAATGATTTGATTCGATTGTAAAACTATTTGCATTATCAAATCAGATTGAATCAATCAAAATTGGAATAAGATTTTAGAGATTGGTTGGTAATTTTTTTTTTTACAATCTACTTTCAAATTGAAGTGGATGGTTTTTTTTTTTGTATTTTTTAGTTGCAACATAAATTTTTGAGAGATATACCACATAAATGGTTCACAATTACAATATTTTACTAGTAATTAGTTTCCTATGAATCTTATATTGATTTTTTATTTGTTATATTTATTAGTTATGTATTACAAACTTAGATTTACAAGTTATATTATATGATAATAATTTTTTATGTAATTTAATTTAACATATTTAATTTTTTTAATTATGATGTCATATGATTGAACCTTTAATTTAACTAATTAAACAATGTCCTGCCGATTTTTAAAATTTTGAGTTGAAAGTGCCTCTTGCATATATGCGATATATTGAACTAAGATCTATATGTGTTGACATCATTTTCTATCATAAGCAAACTAACATAGGCACAACAATAGGACTGCCCAATCAAGTGTTATAACTAATGCCTCCGCAAAGACTTCCAATACTCCTTCAGTAGAGTGAAACCATTGTTTAGCATATGGCTTAGGATTCCACATGTTAACTTGCTATTATTTTACTCTACTTATTTTTTGTTGTTATTATATTGATAACAATGTTCATATGTAATTATGAATTTTGAATTTTAGGCCTCAATACTATCAATTCCTTATACCTGGTGCCTTTAATTTTTAAAATACCTCAAATTATATCTAACATGAACCCCCTAGTCATAACAGGTAAGTGATGTGTTAATAAGCACTTGATTTACTAAATGATAAGAAAATGAGAGAGGAAACTAAATATCTAGGATACAATGGGTAAGTAGGATGTATGTCATATTATGGATGGTAAATCGTTTGCATCTTAGGTGCATGGCAATCAATGCCATGTGGTTTTAGCATATTAGTGAATTGATGGGTCCTTAATCAGAAATTAAATAGTTAATTGATACATTTGCCTATCATGTAGTAAATCAAGTGAGTATTAACACTTCACATACCTATAAGGACTAGGGGGTTCATGTTGTATATAATTGGAGGTATTTTGAAAATTAAAGGCACCAGGTATAAGGAATTGATAGTATTGAGGCCTGAAATTCAAAAACCATGATCATATATGAACATTATTATCAATATAATAACAATAGAAAATAAGTATAATAAAATATTAGTGAGATACCATGTGTAATTCCAAGCCTTATGTTGAGCAATGGACCGAAAGGGTGTTAGAAGTCTTTGATGAGGCATTAGCCATGACACTTGATTAGGCAATCCTATTGATGTGCACATCTCAACTTGCTTATAATAGAAAATGGTGTCAATGCACATAGGTCTCAGTCAAGCATATTGCATATATATATAAGAGACACTTTCAACTCAAAGTTTTAAGAATTGATGTTGAACATTGAACTAGAAAAACTATTGGACCATCATTGATTGGTTTAATTAAGGGTTAAATTGGATGACATCATAATTAAAAAAAATTAAATATATTAAATTGAATAACATAGAAAAAAAATAATTAACATATAATGTAACTTGTAAATTTAAGTTTATAATACATAACAACTAATAAATATAACAAATAAAAATTGATATAAGATTCATAAGAAATTAATAAATAGCAAAATATTATAGTTGTGGACTACTTATGTGCAATCTCTAAAATTTTTTTATTGTAACTTAAAAATACAAAAAAAAATCCAATTCAATTTGAAGGTAGATTGTAAAAGAAATAGCCAACCAATTTTTAAAACTTGATTCCAATTTTAATCGATTTAATTTGGTCTGACCATGAAAATAGTTTTATGATCAAATTAGATTGTTATGCATACCAAATGCTAGTCCAACAATTTTAATCAGCTGATCCGATTTTGCAAGCAATTTCTTAAACTAGAGACTAGGTATTGAAAATATAGTGTTGCACTTTCCAATCAATTGTAGAAAATTACAAAAAAAAAGGGAAAATAAAATGAATATAAATGGATGAAAAATGATCACGATAAGATCCCAACCAATGGAAAAATTGTAATATTGCAAGTGCAACCCTATTGCAAAACTATTTTTTAGAACACTACTTGAAGAACTTAGATTGTAGATCATGTGATGTGACTACAATATTGCATTTAAGAAACAAATTTTGAACTATATTCAACTCATATGAACTATTGTTTTTCCTATCAATTTGCAATTTTTTACAATGCAACCATGGCCATGTTTAAATTTTAGCAAGCTTAATTAGATTTTAAGAAGAAAAAAGGATGTTAAGTGGATTGCACTCATTGGATTTTGTTGGTACAAAGATGGGTAAAAGGATAACTGTTGATTGATTCCATTGAAAGTATTGTTTACAACATTTTGTACCGATAGCTAATTGTTATTTGACCTATTCTCCATATATCTACAATAAAAACAAGTGATTATGATGTATATATTGAAGATTGAAATATGAGAAGCTTTGGTCTAAGAAGAACAATCACAAATAATATTCTTCAAATGACAATTAACATAACTTACATATGAAAAAAAAAATTCATTTTGAGGGTGAGAGCTTGTTAGATTGAAATAATTCATTGTTAGGAACATTCTTAGAGCTTAAGTTGATGAGAGACTATTGTTTCAAGAACTGATCCTACTGATGAGAAAAATTTATACACATTTTATATCCCTTATATACTTAATCTTTTGTAGTGATTTTATTAGATACTTGTGATTGGTTTCTTGGTTTGGTCAATTTTTTAGTTTAATTGGATTAATTTAGTAATTTGACACTATTTTAGTTTTTTTTTAGTGTATCTTGAGTTTTGCACTTCATTTTTAGGTGATTCTTATTTCTTTGGAAAGCTAAGAGGATGCTTTACAAATGTGATGAAGAGTCCTAAGCTCAATTTGGCCATTTTGAGGGTCAAATTTATCCCAAAATTCAAAACTAAGTGCTAACCTATTGACCTAGAATCAATTTTGGTATTTTGACCATAATTGGAGTTCCATACCTCATTTTGGTGAAAATCTAAGCCAATTGGATAACTAACATTCACCTATACAACTTTCATGAAAGGCTTATATTCAAAACATACTATTTTGATAAAGTTTCAGGACTATGAATCTAAGTGATGAACTCTATTATGGCATTGGACCGCTCCACAAAACTATTTTAGTTTTCAGCATATAAATTGAGCTAGGAGTCAAATTTTTAAGCAAGGTCAAAGCCATTAGATTTCAAAGAGATAGGGCTACAATTTTTATGAAGAGACCTAGGTTCAAATGTGCCTTCATCCAACCCTAATTAGTAGCCAAAATGAGAGAAGAGGTGCAAAGTATAAAAACATGAATTTAGTAGTCATTTAGAATCTTTCATTTTTTTCTCACTTATATAATAAAGGAAGGAGCTCTCTTAGGACAAGAACACTAGTTCCTTTTTAGGGCTTTTCTTTTCTCTTATTTTTTAATTTTTATTTATTTTGTAATATGTAGTTGATCTTTTTATTCAATCTAAAGAAAATTTTGTATCGGTTCTTTTATTGATTGCAAGACTTGTTTCTTCTGTTGATTTATTCCTAATTTGATTTCTGCCATGCCCCAACCTTGGGCACGTGGCTGGCGTAGTAGGTTATCATAAGGAACCTTACTATAAGCCTAACTATGCAATGCATATGAAGATACGAGACCACAATTCTATTAAATATAAACATTTTATTTCTGCCAAAAATCCAGTAGAATTTTCCCTATTTTTTGGACATCCTGGCATAAAGCCTACACACCACAAGGGGCAACATACCCATCACAACCTGTTTAACAATGTAATACTATACAGTGGCCTAGGCTAAACAATTTACATCCTATTGGGTAGCTAGCAAAAGATTAAGACACATGCCATATTAATCCTAACAACTGCCATTATGATCACCAAAATATATTTTTACCTCCATAAGAAGGCCCACTTAGTCAATGGGTTATATCAGTATCAGTATGGGAAACAAGCACTACAGGTGAATCCTGAGGCTCTATAAAATATAGAGAGAGAAGGTGTGAGTTTTATTAAAACTTAGTGAGTAAGCATTCTCCTTAAAACATATTTCATAATCCATATCCAAAACTGTTTAAGTATATAGAAAATATTCTTACTTGTCTAGAAAACATAACCTCAAATAATTTCAAAATATAAATTATCAGGTAAACTACGTAATCAAGGGTATAGTTTTTAGTAACATAAAGATCAACATCATAACATAATATCGTAAGATAAAACACATATATCATAAAGTAGT
>JANHAO010004968.1:0-23329 GCA_026873985.1 Saraca asoca | reverse complement strand
TTTTCACTGTGGTAAGAGAGGGTATCCTCCTTATCTTCTTCTACATCAAACAAAATTTCTGACATTCTTGGATTTTTACCATATTCTTGAATTAATTGGTGAGAAATTGGAAGAAGTGTGGGCCGAAGGATTGTTTACCTCGACTGTAAAAGCATCTGGGGAAGGATGATACTGTTCACCTCTTGCTAAGTTCAAAGGGGAGACTTAACTTCAGCGAAGATGAAGACGAAGATGAAGGACTGTTCCAGCTCTCTGATAAGCTATAGCACAGTGGAAGAAGCTATATCAGCGAACCAGCGAACGGGAATGCAGAAAGTGGTGGGATGTAAATAAAGCTGAAAATGAGGATAAAAATGGAAGAAAAAAAAGCCATAAGCTTTTAGCTCCCTAGACGCTAGTTGCATTAGCGTTTGAGAAAAAGCTATAAGTTAGTTCAATAAGCTCCTTTACCAAACAGAGCTATTTAGTCAAACAAGCTTATAAGCTAGTCAAATAAGCTATAAGCTAGCTTATTTGTCTTGCCAAACAAAGCCAAAGTGAACAAGAAGTTAGTGGTGGCCTCAGACGCTGCCTCTTCTCTAGCTCTCGTAATCAACGCAGCAATCTTTGCCTTAGCTCGAGCGACCTCTTCTTTAGCCAGAGTAGCTTTACTTGTGGCCGCCTCATATTCCCTCTCAGAAGCCTTAGCTCAATGCATCATTACATCTAGGTCACCCTTCACTCTCGTCAGCTCATCAACCATTTTATGTAGGTTGGATGAGACGACCTCATGATTTGCCACCTCACGAGCTAGGGCTTCCTTAGCTTCTTTCTCAACGACTTCAGCGTCTTTGGCTTTTTCTTTCAGTTTTAGCACCTTGGTAGTCGCCGCAGCCAGGTCGTTCCCAAGCTTTATCTTCCCCTCGTCTTAAACTCGAAGCATTTTCTTTGACTTTATTGTTGCCAACAAGCCCTGAAAAATCAAATGATCAAGTCAAAATTACAAAGAGATAACAGAACTAAGTTGAAAGGACTTTATTTACCAGTAGGACATGATGAGCTGTATAACTCATCAATCCTTCCCCCAAGGATTCCTTTGACTCCAACACTTTGGCCCTATTGCGAGGCCCCAGGATCAGCTCAACGTTATCCCGGAGAAAGTTAAAGTACTTCCCTATCTTTGGGCCAAGGCTGGCAGGTCACTCTTTGGCCTCGACCTCAGGTGACACCTCCTTCACAGCGACAATAACCCTCTTCCCCTTGTCTACCCTTTTTTTTTTGGCAGAGGGATCAGATTGGGATATGACCTTTTCAACTGCCTCAACTACCTCAGGATGTAAGGTGGGAGCCAGTACTTGTAGGGATGCTACCACTATGGCTGGTGAAGATTCACTAGCCACAGCAAGGGTTGTAGCAACGGCAAGGGCCGATGAAGTTGCAACAACAGCAGTAGAATGAGCAAAATGAGAGGATTCGGAGGTTGAGCCTCAACATGTTTTCATATTCCTCAAAATTTGTTAGACTAACCTCCCTAGATCCATGAGCTCCAATGTCCTTGGTGAGCTCAATGTTTAAAGCCAGAGCAAGCTTATGCGAATCCAGGAGATCCTCATTAAATCAGAGATCGTTCTTCAGATCATTTGCAACGACAAACTGGCTCGGCACCTTAACCTTAACAACCTCTAACATCAATTTCTCCTTGTTAGCTCCATCTGCAAAATGAAACATGAAGCCAAAACTAGAGAATAAAACATGAATTTAGATAAGCTTGCACATCCCCAGCTCGCTTACTAGGAGTAAGGATGAAACCAAAATTACAAAGATGATATAAAGAAAGGCATGAAATATAGAACTAGTGGGATTTGTAGTTCCCCACATTAGACTTGCCCTTAGCATCACCTTGTGGCAAGATCCTCTTGAACTTGGTTTGATAAGCTGTTAGGTAGTAAATTCCATCATGCTGACCCACACTCTTAATGCTAAATAGATAGCAAAGAAACCTTATTGAAGGAGGAGGAAGATCATTCCTAAGGCATAAAACGGCGAGAGAGGTGAGTTGAGCGTACAAGTTTGGTGTGAGCTGAAAGGGGGAGACTTTCAATTTATTCAACAAATCTATGAGATAAGGATGGACCAAGAACCTAAGCTCAACAGCGAGATGGTGGGTACTAATAGCAACAAATCCTAGAGGAGGATAAGCTACATGATCAACAGGGGAAGGTGCCATAATGTAACATCCTTTGGGAAGGCAGAATGCTTCAACTATACCCCTAAGCTCATCAAGCTTAATGATCGAAAGGTGGTGCTTGAACACCGAGTGGTCTGGGAACCTTGGACTCTCAGCAATCTGCTGGCCTTCACTAGGGTTAGGATGAGCTTTGAACCTTTCAGCAACCTTGCCACTCCCTAAGGTCACATCATCTATGAAACACATCAACTCCCTACTTTGGGCTGGAGAGTCAGAATCTTCAGCACTTATTATCTGGTGACCTCGATGTCTATGACCTATCATCTACAACAGAAGATGGAATGATCAGGTCGCTAAAAGCAGACCATACCTAAAGGCTAAAGCTAATAGGGAATACCCTATGCAGCAAGCCATACACACCATATATTATCTAAAAACCAGACCATTGAAAGAATGGAGGCCTCGACCAACGAACCTATCAGGTCACTAAAACTAGGGAGACAGAAAAAGGGCTTAACTTAATAATCCATGACCTCAAGACCTATAGGCATTTTATGAGACAGACGCCAGTTCCACAAACAAGCATGCAAATAAACATACTACAATACCGATTAGCATGAAAAAATTTCCTAACAACTAATGAGTACACATTACCGAACCAAGCCACCGGATATCAGAAACCCACAAAGTAAAACATTCACAAAAAGTAGAATCTTAGAACTAAGATTATGTTCAAAAGACTTATTGAATCAATGAGATGAGATAGGTCCAGAAGAGAGCACGACGAGCACAACTGATCTCCGGCAAACCCAACTAAAAGTTTACAGACTTAGCGACCAAATGAGAGCTTGAAAAGTAAGCAAGAAACTGAAACGTAGGTTTTCAAAAGAAACAAATGAGAGGGAAAGAAGGGTTTTCCTCACCACATATAACTTGATCAGCCTCACTATTATATCAGGAGACTGATTAGCAGCCCTTGATCTAATGGTCTAACGAAAAACGAGGCTCTGTCATTGTCGCACTGACGGCTATGAAAAAATGCAAGTATTAAATGTGGAAATCATGATATAGGCAAGCACAGACAAAACAAAAGGACAAGAGTCCAAACAATGGCAAAACAGATCGCAGTTGATAGCTTTTACCAGCGAACTACAGCTCCTAGTCCACAGATCACACTGAGAACTAGAGAGCTAATGTTGTGGGCATTTTTGGAATCACATAAATAAGTTGATAAAAGCCCAATGGATAGACTCCACTAATAAGGGCCCAGCTCACATGAGATTGAGGTTGTTGGACCAAGATCTCAAGTCACTAAATACGAGCTAAGGTAGCTAGTCAAACACAGGTCAAAGCAATCACCTTAGGTCGTCAAGAATAAGGCTCAACTCGTAGATTAGAGCACATGTCCATAACCGATAATTCAGGAAGATTTGTTTAATTTTCTACTTTAAGGGGAGTCTGTTATAACCATCAACCCTTATCTATTATGTAATCCTAATTAAGTTATGATACTTATCGTTATAAATTTACATTCAAACTGTAACCCTCCAACTATTATAAAAGGGGATGAAATTATTGTACATGACACATTCAATCATCAGATACAAAATACTCAGTAAAAAGTAATAAAAGCCGTGGATATAGGAGTTAAATTGACTTTAACTGAACCATCTTAAAAACTTCTGGTGTCTCCTTTTTCTTCCTCTCTCTCTCTCTTTCTTTTATGTTTAATCTGCAGTTTGGAGTCCTGAACTTGAGTTGACCGGATTCAACCGTCAACACCCACAACACTTCCTTTTCTATCACTTATAATTATATTCTCTTTTGCTTTAATGCTATTCTATTTTGGAATAGAGGGAGAGAAAAAAAAAAAAAAAACTCAACACGCCTTTCCTTAGTCAAGACTGCCTCCTCCTCTCTAATTTGAGAATCTCCGTGAACACAATCCACAAGCACAAGCACAAACTCCCAGTAGCAGTAGAAAAGGAACAAAATCAATGCTGTTGATGGAAACGAATTCAAATTATAGAAGATTCGGGATCGTTTTTCCCATAACTCGATGTTCTCTTTAGTGATAAACTCTTAATGTGACGGAGTCAAATAGATTGAAAATAACATATCAATCATGTGTTAGGCTTAGAACATCAAAAATAATTTATGTATTCCATTGTAATTTTCTGTTTGAAATTAATATCTCATGAGAGTTTAGAGATCATAAATTTTCTCTAGAAGACAGCTTGAATTCACTACGATAGATGGAAGAACGGAGACATCTTTTTCTTGTGTTTGATGGAGTTTTTAACAATTTAGCCGAGTTTAAAAATTATATGGGTGGAAGGATATATTTGCTCCATACACAAATGTTTAGAGGGGTGAATTGTACTTTCCTAAAAGTCAAAAAGGTTTTTATTACATACCCACCCTTCGGGAGATGGGTTGTTGCATTTTACCTAATCAAATAAGAACTATTATTTATAAATTTTGAATCTTAACTTATTTAATTAAATAATAGTTTAGTTGATATAAAACCTTTATATTTAATTAATAAATTCTGATATTAGCTAACATATTTGTGAAAAGAATTTATTTATAGATTTAAAATAAATACAGTATATAATAAATGAAAAATAATATATTAATTTAAACACTGATTATATAACATTTTATTTTTTTATAAATAGTTCAGTCGAATAAATTATATTGCATTTTATAAATTTTATGAATAAAAAATAATTTCACATCAACCATTTAAATAAAACTTTATTTTTTACAATTTGTAACACAAAAATTAAAAAGGTATATATGCGAAGACGAAAGCGTGGGACGGGGACCCTAGTGCCCCTTCTTCCACGGCTCAATGAATGCCTCGAAGATAGACTATCAAAGATGGAATTCTCACGACTTAACCCACATATTTAGCCTTTATCATTTATAAAAGACAAAATTAATAATTTAGTCTTTTAAATTATCCTTCCTATATAATTTCATTTTCAAACTTTATTGAAATATTATTAAAAGTCTCTTAATTTTATATTATTTAGATAAAATAATTTATTCATCTATCTAATTCCATTATAATTTAAACAGAAGATTTTTATATAATATTTAAAGTGTCTAATTGAACTGTAAAATCATAAACTAAAAAAGAGACTATTATCAAAGGAGAAAACAACATGATTTCCTAATTTTTCCATAAGGATAGAGATTTGAAATTAGAGATTTAACATCTTATTTCAAATGAAAAATTAGAGAAAGATGTTATTTTCTTTTTTAGTTGTAGCATTCTTTGTAATTTGTGATTTAATAAGTTAGGTGAACACTTAATATATTATGTAATCGTCTTAAGTGTTGACTATAATGAAATTAGTTGGATAGATGGACTATTTTATTTAAATAACATGAAATTAAGAAATTAATAATGACATTTCAATACATTATGAGACACAATTAGAAGTGAAGGACAATTTAGAAAATTAAATTATTAATTTTCTTTTTATAAAAATTCAAGCTTCAATGTATATCTCATAAGACATTTAATCTCACCCGTGAAACACAAAAACAAGCCCTCAGAAATATAGTGAGAATAAACTGTGCATAACCAGATAACAAGACAAACAACAAAATTTTTTTGTGAAGTTAAAATATATTATTAGTGCCTTTCATACGCCAAAAGTGACATTGGGTCTACTAAACTTTATACCTAAAGCTGATTTTCTGTCATTTTAACAATTGAAAGATCGCATTATGAACCTTTCGTGTATAGATGGTATCTTTTAGCCAGTTTTCAAGGGATCCAATCATTACCTGTTTCCATATACTTTCCTTGTGCTCCAAACCATTTATTGATTTTTGCCAATTTCAACCATCCTTTTTCCTTCTCAAGACAGAAAAGAAAGGGGTCCAAAAGTCAGATTATGAAGGTGCTCAACAAGAAACCATGCCATTACAAACGGCTCCACAGATTGCCATAGAATTTTTTTTTTTTTTTTTTAATTTTCCTCCCCAGTTTCTTGCTTTGGTTCGGAGGCTCATTTACATGTATAATTTTAGATAGCTATTTGACATTTTTAATTCGTTCTATGAAAATTGACAAATAATTATAACTACAGTTGATGAGTAATAATTTTAAAATTAATCTACAGGAAGAGAAAGAAAAATTCTTTGTTTTTGGAGAGTCAACCTAGCTAACAATGCTATGTATGCTAGAGTCATATTTACCTGATTGCTTTATGCATATACCCAAAATTATTTCGACCTACAAATCAAATGTTTCGATTAATCCAAGATAATCATCTTCAAAAGTGTGTGTTTTGGGGTTATTCAGGTGTTAAATTAAGCCCAAAGAAAATTTGGGCTAGGATAGGTAGGTTAAACCAGATTATGGCTTTATTAGCCCATTTTGCCATACAGCACATTGGCCCATTTAACCTCAACGATTTTCCAAAAAAGAAAAAAGAAGAGGTTGTCTGGTGGTTAAGACATTGGTGTCTCCAAATCCTTCCCTTGTTCCAAAGGAAAATTAGTTGATGCCAAAAATCCATGTTTTGCTTTTAGACACTGCATCAATATGAACTTTTATAACAAAATCCATCTTCCGTAAGGGCATCAGAGAAATTGAGATTAAAAAAGAAACTAATCCTTTTAATTCAACTACAAAATTTCAAGTGGAAGCTTATGACATATAAGTTGTAACTAAAAGGAAAGAGGGCAAAGGGAAAAGATGGAGAAAAGTTACATGGATGACGATCATGTTGGGTGGGCGAAACAAATCTCAAAAGGACAGCGCTCCATGCACGTTCCACTTCCAAAGATCACACGTCCTTTACTATGTAACATTGCTATAGAGAGCTCAGCTACGAGTCCCTTTTGATGTTTTTTCTCCTTTGTTTCTGACTTGAGAAGATGTTTAACTACTATTCTCAAGTCTCTAAGCTAGAAAACTTTTAAGCTTTCTTTTTATTAGATTGTAATTATAATTAAATTGCTTAAATTTATCGGCAGCACAACGTCATATTTTGATTATATCTTTGGTGAGAAATCAATAAAATATATTTATATATAATTTTTTATGATTTTTCTGTTCAAGAATAATATTTTCTTTTAAGGATCTATTTTTTCTAAAATGCAAAATACACTTTAAAGAATAAATTACTAGATTATAGTTATTGATAAGAAAATCTATGAATTAAAATTTGATAAATAACAAACAATTAAAAAATTAATTTTTAAATTTGTAATTATTCACTCTTTTAATTTTCCCATGACAAAAAATTTTATTCTCTAAAATGCAAGTTGGAGAACTTATATCTTTGGTAGGCAAGTTTGTAAAAGTTTAAATCATAAAGAAGGCTTTCTATTTCTAGAAAATGAAAGAAGACAACGTGTATGAAAGCTGCATCTTGGAAGGTAATTAAATTGTCAAGTTTACCTGCGAAGCAAGACATTTAAGGGCAACAACATAGCCTATCACCCAAATAATTTCCTAAATAAGCACTCAGCCATAACTCAGTGGTCCTGCATGCAATGCAAGTGGAGGGCCTCATAATTTGGCAGCCAAACACGTGTTTGTAACTGTAGAATTTGGAATATCCGAGGTCTTACATATCTCACATCCGAATTTACATTCAATCTAATTAGGTAAGCTTATTATTTCTTCAAGATCATCATCATCCAACGACAAAAACACTTCGTCTAGCCATGAAAGTTCTGTTCCACTGTCATCATCATCACCACCATTGCAGTATGCACCTTGTTCAGAATCTCCATCAATTACTCTTTCATAGACTCGGCATAAGACCCATTTTCTATTATTACCTTGATCCTGTCATGCACAATTTATCACACAAAATAATATAAAAATTAATAAGTTCTTCAATTTCCATGTATACAAAATTACTTGTGGTAAAAGAGACAGAAAGAAAAAGAAAACTAAAATGACTTACAGATTTTCGTCTTCTATAATTATAAGATATAGGGTTGAAGTGGGCATATGAGGAAAGATGATATTCTTGCATTACCCAACTGGTTTCCGTACCTTGTGGCTCTTGTCCGATATGGAACACAAGGTACTTCTTCATTCCCACTAATTTCTTGTCAGCAGCTGAGACTATAGATTCACTCATACCCATTTCTCTCCAATAACCACTTTCCGTGATTCTGTTTTCCATCATTTTAGTGAAGAAGTAGTATTGGTTTCCACTTGACAAAGCCTTACCTGTATATACATAACTAAATATATTCAGATAAAGTACCTTATATTAATTGTTCTTGTCCATGCACAACAAAAACAACCCATTTACATCTAAATCTAATTAAAATTAGAAGCATGTATACATATACATATATATATATATATATTTACCATTTAGTTCCCCAGGATGAAGGAGAGAGAAATCGAGATCAGGGATGATATTGGGGTGGCCTGGTAAAAGATCAAAAGCCTTGCGATAGAGAAAGTGAAAGATGAGTTCTTCATCAGTCGGACAAAAGCAGAACCCAGGAGGAAGGTTGACGCTTTCCTTTGCCTTTGCCTCTTCCATCATAATTTCTGAATTAGCTATTTTTGAGTTTGTTTAGTGAAGTTTGCCGCTAAGGACGAAAACTTGGCACTTTATATACTTACATAATTAGAAAAGAATTATTAATTATATCAGAAAATGAATCGAGTTGTCATAAAAAAGGCGGCGGTACGTAAGTGGATTTCCATCATAAGAAAGCAGGCCCAAGAAGGAGGGCGGCCGAGGAAGCTAACAAAACAAGTTACTTTAATTTAATCAATTACGTTAAATTGAACTATAATTATAGTTAAGGAGGATAAGAATCAATTAACCTTGCTTAGGTCCTTGATTCAACATTTTCGTCTTAATTTAATATTTCTTTTGTTCATCTTTCCAGAAAGGAGCATGTTTGAAGCATGGTAAAATATATATTTGAGCTTATATATTAGTTTCTCACCAAGTTTTAATTCTATGCAAATGGATTCAAGTTTAAGTATTTAATTTGGGCCTAACTTTATCATTATGATCATTTCCACAAAAAGTAAATATATTTTCTTATGATACAGGCAGGTTTAATAATTGAAGGAGCATCTCTTTTACTATATGGGAATCTTTAAGCTATTTACTCTTTTGCATGAACCAACAGTATAAAGGAGTCATTCATCAGCAACATCAGGTTAGGTCAAAAAAAAGTTGTAGAGGTATGAGGAGAAATCTAAAGGATGGATGGAAAAAAACTATTCTTGTGGATAACATGGGCTTTAAGATTAATGTTGCTTCTTCACATTTTCCATATGTTGATAAATCCATTCCGGGATGAATCTTTTAAGCCGCATCTTATCTGTTATGACTCTTGATATGGTTGGCACTCATAAAGATTAAATTGGAAGGAAACCCATTTTTGAAATTTTGGTTATTGCAGCTTTCCAAATGGTCATCTAAGTAAACTTGAGGCATCATTCTAGGTCTTTGAGAAGGGAGCTACTGTATATAATTAATTGGTTTAAATTTTTCTGAGAACTTTTTTAAGCACCAAAATTACCAACAATGAAAAGTGACCCTTTTTCAGTTTCTTACTATATGTAAAAAGCACTTTTGGTTTTTAAGTGCCAGATGTGGGTATGATGAGGATTGGCAGGTACCCTGCGTTCGCTGGTCAGTCCCATTCTTTGATCTATTAACTTCATTCCTTCAATATGTCTTATTAATCTATCTCTAGCAGAATCATTCTAGTACTTCATTGGACAAACATAAAAAACACGAAATAACTAAATAAGTAGCCCCAATGGAGGAGTGAGTTCTCATTGCATTACTTTAATGCTTAATTAAAAAATGTGTTCATTAACCATGAAGACAAATTTACGAAGTAGTTGGAAGGTTACTCATGGAGAGTATATAAATAACAAATACCTGGTGTGGATAATATACTTCAAAAAATAAAATGAATTATTATAATTATTAATGAGAAAATTAATGATTTAAGATTAGATAAATAATTAAAAATAATTTTTAAATTTATAATTATTCACTCTTAATTTTCTCGTCACTGTAATAACTGATTTTACACTTTTAAGATATATCACACACTTCAGAGATTCAAATTCCCTTTGCCAGGCACTAACTTGCTCAACATATAGACAAGTCCTGGTTTATTTCTGTTATAATTTATTTGGGATAAGAGAAAAGGAAGGACATAGGAAAAACATATTTTTTTAAGAATAATTCTCTCTTTTCTTTTCTTCTGTTGTCACTCATCCAATTACATTTCTGAGCTTTCATCATCATGGCATTTGAAGCTAATGGGGGAATACTGGAGATCTGGTTGAGTGTGAAAGCACCTTTCAATTATTACATTGTGGAAAATTAATCTTTTAACTTCTGCTACAGTGTCAAGCTTTGAAATGAAGACTGGTTGCTTTTGCAACATTACCACACTCCTCCCAATGAAAAATTTTACTCACGTTTCTTTTCCAACATCGCCAACCCACCTTATTGGTAAACTATATATGCTTTTCCATGATTCTATCTACCTAGCCTTTATAAATTGATGATTAAGTGCTTTAATTGACAGAAGGATTTGTATTCTTACTTTTGGGTTTTTCTTATGTTTTTGTCAATTCAGTTTTCCATTTATTAATGGAACTTTAAGAAAGGAGGTCACTATGTCATTTACACTTTTGATTGACCTAACAGGAGGTTTCCCCCTTTGTTGGCTCCACATGGCTTGAGTGTAAGATTTTGGTGATCGCCTTGGCTCTTTGGTTGGTGCAATTAAGATAAAAAAAAAAAAACATGGTTAGGTGTCATAGCGTAATGATCTTGTGAACTTGGTGTTACATGTGCTTTTACTTCGAGACATTATGTTTAATGGTTTTACATGCTTACCTCATGTCATAAGATTTCTCCTCTGTCACTAAACAATTGAATAATATCTTATACTAAGATCTTAATTAGTTTTTGTCTATGGCATGTCTTACGTAGAAGGGTCAATATAAGGAACAATGCTTACTGTTTTATCTTTTCACGACATTAACATTATTCTTTGTTCTTCCCTTTTTATGATGAGGGTGCTTGTCGATTATATTCAATTGAAAAATTTTGCAGGAATAGATTAGGTCACTCAACAAGAAGATCTTTTACATAAGTGATTTATTCCTTCTCCCTTGATCACTCAACCAGCAAATGAGTGCTTGCTATATGCATGGTATGGGCAAAATGATGCTAATAAACGTTGTTGATATAATTATTGATACAAGTTTTGCCTTCGTCCCCGTCAATGGGGAAAATCAAGAAGAACACCTACTAACTACTTTGTCTTGGTTGGCTGCATGTCAATGAATAGCACTTAGGAATGGCATTTAGATCTATCTTCAATTCTTAGCATGCTGAAAGGCGATGCCAATAAGTCATTGAGGTGAGCCATGTGCCAATGAACAATGCTTAGATAAATAATTGTTATTTCTCTTGCCTTCTTTCCCACCATCCAGAAAGATCAGAGAAGACACTCATTGAGGAAGTTGTTGGGCAAGCTACATGCTAGCAAATGTCACTTAATTGAATGTAATTATTGCTCTTACCTTGTAACCTGCCATCAGGAGAGTTTAATGAAGATGCTCGCCAAAAAAGTTATTAGGACAAGCCATGTGTTGGCAAACGACGCTTAGGTTTTTCTTCAATCATTGGTGTATAAAGAGGCAATGCCATTGAGGTGGTCCAAGTTTCAATGAATGACACTTAGTTGAATAATCATTGTTTCTCTTGCTTCTTCCCTGCTATCGGGAGAGTTTGATGAAAATGTCCATTAAAAAGATTATCAGGGTGAGCTATGTGTCAACAAACGTCACTTAGGCTATTCTTTAATCTTTCAATCTTTGGTGTATGAAGAAGCGACCTCGTTTAGGCGATCCATATGTTGGTAAACAACACTTAGTTGCATAACCATTGTTTCTCTTGCTTCTTCCGTGCTGTCAGGAATGTTCGACAAAGGCACCTGCCCAAAAGGTTATCAAGATTAGCCAGGTGCCGACAATGACACTTAAGCTTTTCTTTAATCATTGGTGTATGAAGAGGTGATGCCATCAAGGTGGTTCGTGTGTCGAAAAATAACACTTAATTGAATAATCATTGTTTCTCTTACTTCCTCCCCGTTGTCGAGAGAGTTCGACGAATGTGCCCATCAAAAAGGTTATCAAGGTGAGTCATGTGGCGACAAACGACACTTAGGCTATTCTTCAATTGTTGTTTTATGAAGAGGCGATGTCATTGAGGCAATCCATGTGTTAATGAATGACTTAGTTGAATAATCATTGTTTCTCTTGTTTCTTCCCCGCTATCATGAAAGTTTGATGAAGGCGCCTGCTAAAAATGTTATTAGGGCAAGTCATGTTCCAACGAATGACACTTGGGCTATTCTTCAATAATTGGTGTATGAAGAAGCAATGTCGTTGAGGCAACCATGTGTCAGTGAACAACACTTATTTGAATGTAGTTATTTCTCTTGTCTTCTTTCCCTCCATCAGGGGAGAATGAAGGTGCTCGTCGAGTAGTTCTTGCCCTCTTCCCCACCATCAGGAGAGATCGACATGGGTCATGCATGGAAGTCGGCCAAGGTTGGTTACAATATCAGCAAGTGACACTTTGCATACTCTTGGTGAGTTGGATGATTAGTATTCCATCTATCATCCTCTCTATCATTAAGGGAGATCGACGATGGTGTTAGCTTGGTGAGAAATATGGTGCAATGTTGAGGAAAGACAACCTAAGTGTTGCTTGGGGCACTTTTATTGAATCTTCAAATGGTTTTACAAAGGCAATAGAGAGTGAAACCATAAGCCAAAGAGCATAGGACTAGGCCTGAAAAGGCATGACTTTGTACTATTAAGCTGAAGAGCAAGGAACCACGGGCACAAGATGACATCATAGAATTTTTCTACCAACTTGAAAAGCAATGCACCAAGGGCATAGGGCAATCACCATGGAATTATCTATCAAGTTAAAAAGTAAAGCATTATGGGCGAAGGGTAACCACCATGGAATTGGTGATGAAGAGAGTGTCATTTTTAACATTTGGATGTTGACTGGAAAGTTTTGGCAAGTAGTGATATGGCAATTATAACTTTTCTTGCCCTTTTCCTCACCATTGGAGAGAGATCATTAAGAGTGTTGTTTGGGCAAACAATGTGTTGGCAAGCGATCTAAAGGGCAATTGAGGTAAGCTTCATACTTGTTTGGTGGCACTTCAATTAGTCTTTGATTGGGCATTTGTTAAAGAATGAGCATTTTGATGATAGGCTTTGAGTGTCGGCCTTTGTATACTTCATAGTTTCTTCACATCTCAAAAATGAAAATAATCATTTTTTGTGGAACTGAAGAAACACAAAAATTGAATGTCATAGTAGTGCTATATTCAAAAAGTAATGAGGTAAGCCATGCATGATAAGAATAACTATGATATGAAAAGAAAGGTTATAACTTAGCATAATGTGATGCAATCATCTTAAATATAAGTGTGTGTTCCAAATATTGAAAAATAATCAGCAACAAGGCAAGTAGTATTATATGTACATGAGTAATATCTTGGTGTTTCAAGTAGGAAAATTTTACTACTTTCATGTAAAGAATGCAATAAGGTAATTTTGAATTTCATTTGGCCCAAAATTTGCATTAGAACTTCATTTGAATTTGCATTTCATTTTGCTGGAACCTAATCACTAATGTTTATACCAAAGCAATCATCTTCATTGGATTAGACATAGTCTTTACCTTCTTCTGAAGATTCTTTCACTAGCAATGGAAAAGCTGAAATGACATAAAGATAACTAAAGTTGACAAAATTTTCATTGTAGCAGTCATTCTTTAAAATAAAGATGATTAAAGTTGATGGAGCTGTCAGCAAGTGTCATTTTTTTCAAAAAGAAAATTATTGAATTTTGTATTGTGGCAATAATTTTATTGTTCCTATAGCATTAGAATTCTCTATAAATAAGTGCATATCAAATTGTATTGTCCACACTGGAGTTTACCCACTT
This sequence comes from Saraca asoca, assembly GCA_026873985.1. NCBI lineage: Eukaryota > Viridiplantae > Streptophyta > Magnoliopsida > Fabales > Fabaceae > Saraca > Saraca asoca. The sequence continues at coordinate 9,137 of JANHAO010004968.1, read as the reverse complement.
TAGCTAAAGTCCCCTTTCCCAACTTTGTCAGCTCTTATTCAAATATCAATAAAATTTCAATTTTTGTCATTACATACTTTAATTTGTAGTCTGTCTACATTCCTTGCCTATTTAATTTTAGCTCTTTACATTTAGTTTTAGGGGCCACCTTCACAATATCTGGTATCAAAGCCTACGGGGAAGAAAGGATATGTATATGAGTAGAAAATTATTATTGCTTTTATGAATTTTATGTTAGTTTTTGAATATGAATATTTGTTCTAGAAAACTAATAGCACTCAGTAAGACATGAGTTTGTAAAGAAGTATAAATCCCTTTTATAAGAATGTTTGGAGAAAAGGGCTACTTCTGTCTTTTGTGCTCTTATGTTAGACATAAGTAGGGGCTAAGTAATCCAGATCTTAAAGTTTATATTGAAAAACTAATATTTAATTCATATGACAAAGTAATTCACTATCATATTAATATCTTTATAAAACCTGAAAGCTTTAATATTGGAAGCGAAGAATTTACAATTTTTTGTTCTCATGCATCATTCTTTATCTTTAATATTTTCATTTCCTTCATCCTCATCTTCATCATCTTTAAAAATTAAATTTAAAGAAAATTCTAAATCTATTTTCAAAGAGCAAACAGATTTTCAAAGTTTTAGTCGGCAAATAGATGACTAGGAAAAGCCTAGAATCCTAACAAAGAGCTTTACAAATCTAGTTTTCAGTTTTTTAACAAATCAACTTATGTTATAAAAATTGAAGAAAGATTTATTAACATTGACCCTTTGAAGGAAGAATTTGTTCTTCTTTCAGAAAAGGACATTGATAAACAAAAATCAAGATACAACTTTTTACACTTAGGCTATGTTCAAATTGCAGCAAAACCCACGATTAGATTAGGACTTAACACTACTATACTGCTATGTCTAAAGGATAATAGGCATATAGATTTTGATGACTTTTTGTTAGGAGTCATTGAAACAAATGCTTCATAAGGGCCAATCTACTTCAACTATTTTTCTTATATCTCTATCTGTTTAAGAGAAACACATAGAAATAAACTTTTAGTTTTAAATACCAAATTACATGATTATAATATAGTACCAGGATTTATCCCTGTAGTAATTACATATAGGATCTAATACAAACTTTACAATACTTAAAACTCAGGTATCTTAAAAGCACCAAGTGCAAGAGGGCAAACGATGTTCTTCTTGACAAATGCCTTAAAAGCAAGAGTATGAATACCTATAGTAACTCCTTGGGAAAAGATAGAGTTCCTAAAAAGATGGTCTCTACCTAAAGCCGCACAACCTCAACTTCCTAGCCCTCCAGTTTCTAGGATAATTCAACATGCCTTTAGACAAGTAGATCTTTTCTTTAGAAAGGATAGCAACAATTTAAATACTCCTAGAATAACTGAAGTAGAAAATCCTTCTACTAAAAATTGGCCTAAACTGGACAAACTTAGAAAGTTTGTAGCCACTAATTCAACTATGTCAGTAGATATATCTAGCCTAAAGAGATCCCTATTTGTTGTCAACTTAAAAAGAATAGATAATGCCTTTAGAATATCCAAACCCATATATACCAAAAATTACTCCAAAGGAAAAGAAAAGGCTGAAGAAAAGGATGGATCTGAAGAATCTTCCTTATGTCCAACTTTTTCTTAACTCATAATGATTACCCTGAAGTAAAATGATTTGCATCCAAAAGGATTTTATTAGTATTTTTCAAATTGATATAAACTCTTTGAAAGAAAAACTTTTACTCAGAAAAATTGACTCCTCAAAGAGAATGGTTTCTTTCAAACTTTCAAGGATTTCTAAAAGAACAAATTCATAATTCTTGATTTAAATTCATGAGAAAATTTCAGACAAATATCCCTTTCTTTGACTGGTTGGAAGCCTATGCTGAATCCCTTTAATAGATCAATAAATATGAACCATAGGACCAACCAAGTGTGGTTTACTATTAGAGGAGAAAAATTCGTTTCAAAATTACCTCCTTAAAAGCCCTTCCAAATAGAAATTATAAATCCTAATAAACCACTTATAACAGCACCTTTTAAGGCTAAAGATGTTGCTAAACCCATTTCCCCTAAAGACATACAATCTTTGATGAAACAAAATAATTATACTAATAAATATATTCAAACCTTAGGAACTTAGTTTTTATCTAGTGAAATTGCAGAATCTCCAAAAGCCACAACTAGTAGACAAATTGCTCAACCTTTGTCTAAATCTTATGAAATCTTGTAGGATAAGCAGAAAATTCTTACTAAAGCCCAAAGAGCTAAAGTGATAACCAAAATAGAAATTACTAGAATGATAGAACAATTAGACCAAAAGTTATCAAAGACTCTGGTAGTTTTAGATACTTCTCATACTAATAGATCTAGTAGGAATAGTACTAGAAAAATCCAAACTTTGGATAAAGCCTCTGAAATATCTTCTGATGGTGAAGATCTAAAAATAGAAGCCATCAAAATAGTAGCAAATTGGAGAGCACCTAGAAATCCTATCCTAAGTTTTCTAGACCAAACCACAACAGAAAAACCTATCATTTCAAAATCCTATAATAGGAATAACATCTATGAATGGAACTTATATGGTAAATCTGAACATGAAATCCGTAATCTTTTCTAACAAATGACTATGGTTAGTACAGCCTACCAAACAACCTATGGATGTGATGATGCAATAGTCATTCATGTATTAGTTGTGAATAAAGGTTGGTGCAATGAACATCTCACACAAATAGAAAAGGACCAAATCTTAGAATCAGTCAAAATAGATGCCAATAAAGCAATTATGTTTGAGTCCGATGGAGATGAAAATTTTGATGTAGTAAATACCCTAATCTTTATAATCACCAAACATTTCATAGGAAAACCCAACCTATGAAAAGATAAATCTGTTGAATTGCTATCCAATCTCAAATGTAGAACTCTTGGAGATTTGCATGGTATAAAAATATATTCTTCAGTAGAATCTACTCAAAATCTGATAGCAATCAACCTTTTTGGAAAAAAAATTCTTAGTAGAACTCCTAGGTCTTCAGAGACAAAGTTAGGGACAAAATTAGAAATCAATTCAATGGGATTATCCCTTATGAGCAACTTACTTATGGACAGCTTACTGCTTATGTCTAAAAAGTAGCTCTAAAAATATACCAAGATAACAAAATTCAAAGGCAATTAGCCAAAGAAAAAACCCTCAATAGAAGAGAGTTAGGCTCTTTTTATGAACAATTTGGGTTGATATGCCTAAAGACTTTTAGGCCAAAATATAGACGAAGAGCTAAACAAGCCAAGTCTAACAAGCCAAAACAGGAGAAAAAAATCCAATAGAACGAAATGTCCTTATAAGAAATCAAAGTATATTTTTTCTCCAAACCAGGATATTAGACCAATCTATTTCAGATGTAATAAACCATGTCACACAACTAAATACTATAGATTAGATAAGAAATTAAGGAAATTAGAGCTAGAAAAAGAAGTTCTAAATAAAATTAACAACCTTCTAGTAAAAGATCCTTTTGATACTAAGGAATTCTCAGCAAAAATAGTAGAAGTTGATACAGAGAAATCCAAGATGAAGATTGTTACTCTTTTAAACAAAAGAAACATCATCTTCCAAAAAAGAGGTACACATTCTTACACAAGAACAAGATCTTCTTTTTGAAGTCATCTATCACTTGCCTGATAATGAACAAAAGATTAATTACCTCCAAAAACTTAAACAAACAATAAAGAAACCTTCCATGCCTATCAAACACATTAAACTAGATAAATATAATTTTAAGAATGTTTTAGATAGATTCGGCTCGGAAACTAGTAAACCTGTCACAATTCAGGATTTATGACATAAGCTAAATCTTCTAAAAGAAGAAGTGAAAGATTTAAAACAACAACAACAACAACGTTGTGATTTAATTCTTTTAATCCTTCAAAACAAAAGAAAAGAAAAAGAAAAAGAAGAAGAAATCCATGAACAAGTTTTCAAAATTACTTTCAATGTTTCAATCCAAAAATGTATATCCCCATAAATTTAACTATTAAAGATGAATATACAATTGAAATTGTGGCATTGTTTGATATAGGGGTAGATCTCAATTATATTCAAGAGGGATTAATATCAACAACATACTTAAAAGAAAAAAAACCAAAGAAGGACTTAGATCTGCAAATGGATCTAAGTTTCACATAAACTATAAACCTTCAAATGTAGTTATAAAAAACTCATCTTTCAAAGTTAATACTTCTTTTCTGTTAGTAAAAAATATGACTAATAGAATAATCTTAGGATCTCCTTTTAACTAACAAATTATGCATTTCTCAATAATTGATAAAGATATAATCATAGAAAGCCTAGGAGAGAAAATTGTCTTTTAGTTTATCAAAAAACCTATTCTCAAGGACTTAAATCTTGTTAAAATAAAAGAAAATCAAATTATCTTTTTGAAGAAATTTCCTTCAAAAAGATAGAATAACTTTTGGAAACACCAATTATCCAAAACAAAATAAAATATAAACTCAAATTTGTTTAAATCTCCCAAATGCTTTTTAGAAAAGAAAACAACATATAATAGATTTATCATATGAAAAAAAAGTTTTCTGAAAAATAGATTCTAACTAAAGCTTGTCCTATTCAAATGAATCAAGAACTCTTAGGGTTCTGCTAAAAAGAAATTAATGATCTTGCTAAATGAATCATTAGTAGAAGTAAAAGTCCTTGGTCATGCTTTGCCTTTTATGTAAACAAGAATGCAGAAATTAAACAACAAACTCTGAGGTTAGTAATTAATTACAAGCCTTTCAACAAAGCTTTTTAATGGATAAGGTGTCCAATTCCCAATAAAAAGGATTTACTCAATAGGTTGCGTTTTGCTGAAATCTTTTTTAAATTTGATATGAAATCTGATTTTTGACAAATTCAAATTAAACTTGAAGATAGATACAAAACAGCATTTAGAGTTCCAATTGGACAATATGAAAACAATGTAATGCCTTTTGGTTTATAAAATGCACTTTCAGAATTTCAAAGGATTATGAATGATATTTATAATCCATTTAAAAAATTATTATTATTTATATTTATGATGTTCTTGTATTTTCTCAAAACATTGATCAACACTTTAAGCATCTCAATATTTTCTTAAAAATTACCCAAAGGAATGGTCTTGTTATTTCTTAAAAGAAAATCTCTTTGTTTCAAACAAAAATTATATTTTTTAGTCATTATATTTTCCAAGAAACTATTACTCCAATAGAAAGAGCAATTCAGTTTACCAATTTCCTGATCAAATTATTGATAAAACTCAATTACAAAGATTTATTAGATGTTTAAATTATGTCTCCGATTTCTTTCCTCAAATGTCCAATATAATACAACCTTTGCATGAATGCTTGAAAAATTAATCCTCCTCCTTGGACAAATATTCACACAAATGTTGTTAGAAAAGTTAAATGTCTTCCATGTTTGTATATTTTTTATCCATATACATTAAAAATTATTGAAATTGATGTATCAAATTTACGATATGGGAGAATCCTTAAGCAAAACAAAAATAACAAAGAGCATGTTGTTGCTTTTACTTCAAAGCATTGGAATCATGCACAACAAAACTATTCTACTATTTAAAAAGAAATTTTAGCAATTATTTTATGCATTAACAAATTTCAAAGTGATCTTTTAAATAAAAAATTATTGTTCAAGTCGATTGTAAATCAACTAAAGACATTTTGCATAAAGATGTCAAAAACCTAACTTCAAAACAAATTTTTGCCAAATAGCAAGCAATTTTAAGTGCTTTTGATTTTGAAATAAAATACATCAAAGGCTTTTCAAACTCTCCCTAATTTTCTTACTTGAGAATTTTTGCAGGAAAAATAATGCCTCCAACGAAAGAGACATTGAAAGATAAAAATAAGGACTTGCCTTCAAGTCCAAACCAAAATCTAATGCTTCCTTAGACAAAGGAAAGCAAGTTCAAAAATCTCCCTCCAAATGCCAAACTCCTAAGAACTATATCCTTCCAATAGAAACCTTTCAAGCAATAGCTTTCCAAATGCAAAAATCCTTGTCTCTCACAAAAAAAAAAATATTGGACAAATATTGTTGATGAGGAAGATACTAAGGATATAATCTTTACTCAGACCAAAATCCTACAAAAAATTAAGGACCTACAAAACTAGAAAATAGTTGCTAGCTCCTCCTCAAAACAAATTGCCAATATTGACCCTCAACCCACAAAAATTGTTACCAAATACTATCCAAAACCTATCCCCCAGAATATAATCCAAATGGAACCAAAATTCTGGGATGAAGATCCCAAAAGAGTTTTCCAAAAAAATCTTTCTAAAAAATTTTCATTTTATCCCTGATGCTTTTAATAGAACCAAAGAGTTCTATGAGTTAATTTTAGTTAAGTCTGGATTAGTGAAATTAAAACATAATATATCCCTAGAGGATTAAACTTTAATAACTTATTCAACTTTCCAAATTGAGAAAATTATTTCTCCATTTGAATGGGGCAAAATCCTTTGCCAGATTAAAATGTTTTCCATAGCATGGGATTGATATGATTATACATATTAGGATTATCAAAAGGCCTAATATAATATCATTTATTATCAAAATAAATCCTAGAAACATTCTTGGTTGTTTTTCTTCAGCCAAAACAAAAATTATAAATTTTCAAATTGATTTTTTAAATGGTAGGATATTTTTAGTCCTACTCCCGAAATCTTCCTAAAAAAGGTCAAAAAAGGATGGAATGCTTTCAAATTTTGCTTTGATAATTTACATTATGGGAATTTTCCTATTCTTTTTCAATTTTATTCAAAAATTGATCTTCCATGGTGTTATTCATGGGAGTGTCAATATTCAAAAGAAAATCTTCTTACAAAATGGCCAATTTTTCAGAAACAATCTCATGTCAAATGGTGGGGAGCATACAAATATGCTAATAAAGCCCATGTTTATAAAATTTAAAAATGGTTTGAAGAGAATCCTCACTTCCATAAGAACATGAAGGAAGGATCTCACTAATTCCTCCAGAGCAAATCACAAATTATTGCCTCTTTGGCATCTATCTCCTTCAAACAAGAATATGTCTTAAAATTACAAGAAATTATCCAATAACTCACAAATACAAGTGAAAAAAGTAGAATATTGCACTTTAAATCCTTTAGAAGAAGCTAAAAATTATGCTCAATCTAATAAAAATGATTGCTTTGGTATAAATCTTAGCAATTAGGTTCTAGTAGAATGAAATGCAAATTCAAAAGAAGTTCTAATGCAAATTTTGGGCCAAATAATATTCAAATTTAAATGAAGATTCTTTCACCAAAAAAAAGAAAAGCCGACATGACATAACGATGACAAAAGTTGATAGAACTTTCATTGTAACAATCATTCTTTAAAATAAAGATGACTAAAGTTGATGAAACTATTTGCAAGTGTCATTCTTTTCAAAAGAAAATTATTAAATTCTGTAATGTAGCAATAATTTTATTATTCCTATATCATCAAAATTCTCTATAAATAAATGTATATCAAATCGTATTCTTCATGTTGGAGTTTACCCACTTTGGCTGAAGTCCCTCCCCTAACTCTATAAGCTCTTCTTCAAATATCAATAAAATTTCAATTTCTGTCGTTACATACTTTAATTTGTAGTTTGTCTACGTTCCTTGCTTCTTTAATTTCAACTTTTAACATTTAGTTTTAGGGGCCACCTCTGCGGTCTCTAATATGTATATATATGTATATACATGTCAAAGAATATATCATTTTGTGTTGTTATTTGTCTTGTTATAGTATTCTGATGTTACAAATGAACTATACAAGCTAGTTATTGGTTTAACTAGTTGTTAATCTTTGACTTTCTTTTTTCCCTTTTAGGTGACATCTACAGGGAAATCTTTCGACATGAGAAATGTTAAAGAATATGCCATGAGTAATACACATTAATTAGCTCACAAATTCAGAATAAGACCATGTATAGGTTTGAATTTATGACTTAGAATATATCATGAAAATGGTGTTTAAATGCATAAATTTCTAATTTGTGGAAAGTATGAGAGATCACCAATCCTATTATTTACCTTAATAAAAAGGGAAAGCAAAGTAAAAGCAAAAACAAAATGCAAACAAAACCTGAGAGTAACTAAGCATGTATCAACATTACCACGTATTATATGGACCGAAGCATAAAAGTTACATGAAATCCTAGGTGATGTGTGTAGAACAATATTCTAAAATTTTATGGAAAGTACCTTACTTCCTTTTAAATGATGGCTTTGTGTAAATGTCATATGTCAATCTCAAATTCATGCAAAAATATCTATAATTTGAGCTTCTAATTTGCATAAATAATACAACATAACATACATTGTAGATGTACCAAGTAAATGTTTATATACTGGAAGTGATAATGAAAGAATTTGAAAGTATTATTTTGAAATGATTATTCAATTTCGTCAATAAGGAACTACGAAATTGAAAGCAACTAAGAGTGGTTGAAGAAATCTAATTTGGTTGTTCTTCATTAACAAATTGTAGGTGAGCAAATGACATTGACGAAAGACAAATTATGAAGCATAGGAAGATATTAATTTCAAAGTACCATGTCAGCCAGGGAAATGTTATGCAAAATTAAACCACTAAGCAAAATAGCTGAAACAATAGTGCTTAGCTTTATCACGGGGTGCACATAACCATTAAGAAAAATTAAACTTTCAAGTAATCATGTGGATAAGATGTTTGTCCACTATTCTAATCACTATTGAACGTCTGGCAAACACAAGTCAACCCACACATGTGGGAAATTATCCCAACATGAAAGTGACATAAAGATAGAGAAAAAGGAGAGTTTGTGCAAGTTGTTTAGGCATTTACTCAAACATGTGGAATGCATTCACATACAAGATACTCTCATGGACATATTAACAAACGGGGAGTGAATAGCTTTATAAGAAGTGTAGTCAATAAGAGAAACAATTTCTAGTTTCATGTAATGCACAATATGCTTACGTGCTTAATCAGTGTGTCTAATTGATAAGTAGAAAATGTACCTGTAAAAATAATGACTTTCACCTCTTAAATAGTTACTAATTTGTAGTTTTTGTTTAACTTT
>JANHAO010004967.1:0-23354 GCA_026873985.1 Saraca asoca | reverse complement strand
TCAGTTGGACTGGGCCTAGACCTAATATCATTAAAACCCTAGAGTTATAAGATAACAAAAGGGGATTGGTGAGGCCGTCACTATATAGACAATAAAGAGGCATCATAAACACATCACAAGAGGCGTAATAGAGAGGAGCCTTTTTGGTGAGAAGAAAAACGTTTTCTTCAAGAACAGAATTGAGAGATCTCAAAATAGAGAGAGACGTTTTCTAGCAAAAACGTAGTGGTAAGGCAGTTCCATCTAATTGGAGTTTCGTCTTTCTCACATGTGGATACCGTAGAGACACGGATCTATTGTTCTGTGTTCTTGATTCTACATCAAGGCGCAGTCTTCTGATCGTGTTCATTGGATCAAGCCGCAGCATCATAGGAGAGGAATGAGCATCCAAACGTGTTGCTATTTTTCTGGATCAAAAATCATAACATCAAAAGGAACCATGGCCTGTGTTGCTGCATATTGCAATAAACGTAACGCGAAAAGGTATTTTTCTGGACCAACTGGTTTATATTCTACACATGGATCTGTGGCTAGGGTTTCAAAATTTAAAATTTTCACTGTGCTTGTTGCCATGAAACCCAACACTTATGTTATACGAGAAATTCAGATCGTCCTTGATGGACCAGTGAGTAGCCCAAACATGGAAAAGATTCAACTCAAGAAGCACTTAGAGTTCTAAATCTCCAGCTCACATCACAAAGCGGCACCCTCAGCTCAAGCTCATCCCTGATAGAGCGAGCTTGAGCTGGCCATCCCGAAGGCAAGCACTTCCCCAGATCGAATGATCTGGCTAGCAAGGCATGACTAGCGACCTAGGAGCCCACTGGACAAAAGATCAATTCATGTTTTGCCTAATAAATACACGAGGCTCACCTGCAATAGGCAATTTGTAGTAGTCAAATTATGAGATTTAATCTGTCTATCGTGTCTTGTATATTTAATGCCTGATGTAATAGATTTACTACATGTAAAATTATCATTATAACCTCCTCTCCTCTATAAATACAGAAAGGAGATGAACATAAGGGAGAGACGCCTGTATACCAAAACTCTATAAAAATATTCTCAGATCAATACACTACTATAGACGTAGGGTCTAGTTCTATCTGGATTTGGCTAGACCACATTAAAACCTTTGTGTTTTCCTACTGCTCTTCCCTCCTTTCTTGTTGACTTAGCTCAATTATTGTCTTAGAACTAGTCAACAGCTTAAGATCCCGAAAGAAACCCCCGTTAGCTGGAGTTTGGATTAGAACTAGATTCCATCGTCAATAGGTTCTTACTAAGGAACCAATAATAATCTATTGTGATAATATGGTTGCACAATTCTATGCCAAGGATCCAAAACATCACAAAAAAAACTAAACATATTCAAGTCAGATAGCACTATGTTAAAGACATAGAAACAATGAACAAAATCATCTTGAAGCATATTTCTACAAGTTAGATAGTGGTTGATCCACTTACCAAACCTATTTGTAGAGATTCATTTGTGCACATGTGAAGTCTATTGGATTACGTAGATTATAACTTCATTTGATGATTTGTTCAAACATTATGTTCTTGAATTAATAAATGGATTGTTTAATCTTTCAACATATTTTTTTTTTTACTTTGATGTATGTCAATTGGGAAATATTGGCTCACCTATACAAGCAATCACTTTGGTGCCTTGAGAAGTGAGCAAAAATGAGACTTGATGAAGCTTCAGTGCTTAGGTAGTAAGTGCAGCTTAAAAGATGCCCTAAATAAAGTTTAGGATGAGGTTTAAATAATATAGTAAACCAAAATGGATGATTTCTGAGCACATCCATGAAGCTTGTAATAAAGCCATGTGTGAGTTTTTCTTTTACACTATTGATAGCAAGAAAGGACTTGAGTTAAGCACATAGATAGCAAACAATTAAGACTTGTATGGTGTTTTAAGATATAGACATGAACTTTGAAGTGATAAAGTACTCTATCATAGTAAGCATTTCATACTGTGTGTGCTAAGCGACCATTTGGAAATGAGTGAACAGATCCTTGTTTCCTTATTATGTGAGTCCTAGAATTTTAATTTGTATCATATGTGACTTTTGACTACGACATAAAGTGAAAAGTTGATGTTGCTACTCTAGTGCGTTGCCTAAACTCATGAATGATGTGAGTTAAAGGAACATTATTGGGAAAGCAATCATCTTAGATCTAAATGTCATAAGTGCAAAAGGAAGATGCATTTGAATTTACACATATCAATATATTCATCGGCATGCTAGTTATGCATCTTAGTGGGAGTTTTGGATGTAGCTATGGATACATGTGATAATGAGATGGGATTTAGATTTTTTTTATTTTTTTGGGGATTAAGATATTCTTTATCTAGTGTAAACAAAAAAGTCTAGGATACAGCGATATATCTTGACCATTTTATATTTGTTTTTGTATAGTGATGTCTTCATTCTAACCATCTAGTTTAGAGCTCACAAATGCATATGTATGTGCTAATCACATGATCCATTTCTCTCTATAAACTAAGTTTTTGAAATAAAATAGCACAATGGTTGAGCTCTTAATGGGTGAGTGGGAGTATGTTGTATTCTTTGCACCCATGAAGATTCATTTGAATCCAAATATATGAGAAAACTTATCGAACTCCCAATTCATATACATAGAATAACAAGTCTTCATACATATACATAAACTAAGGTCTTTAGTTATACATATGGAGTATATAACTCAATAAATTTACATATGTTGATGGTGGAATCTGGTTCTGGGTCGAATTCTAGTCAACGGGAAGGATTCTTACTAGACTCAAACTATTTTCGGTTGATGAAGGTTGAGAATGAGGAAGGAGAGCCAAGGAAAAGCAGTGAAGACGTGATGTTTTTTAACATGGTTTGGCCAAAGTTGATGACACCGGCCCCTACGTCCATGATAGCGTTTTATTATTCTAAAAGAAGTTTTATAGAGTTTTAGCTATATTGACCTCTCCTCCTTTTACAAGGATCCTCCGCTTCTTATTTATAAAAACTGGGAGGTTACAAGTATAATTTTATAAGCTATAAATAAGTTGCATCAAATATTAAATGTACAAGATAATATAAACTTCTGCAAATCGACTTTCACAGGTTAATTTTTGCGAGGTGGGTCCCCTGTCAATTGGCTGATGCAAGCCTGTCTATTGTTCCATCTCATTGAACCTTTGGTTGGGTAATACATTGCATCTCACGAGCTATTTCCAGCTTAAGGTTGCTGCTAGTCTTCGATGAGGTCAAACTTGCTCTTGCTAAGGTGAGCTCGAGGGGGTAGCTCATTTCTTGACAAACTAGATCTCTAACCTTTGGTTTCATTGCATCTCGACCTCACGATTAGCGAGGTAGTGCCTTCTGGGTAACCTTAGTGAACTAGACCTCTTTTGCTTGGACTTAATCCACTACTGGGCCTTTGCCAGCCCACTTCATAGAACCGAATTCCACTCATAACATTAAGCCCCCAACTCTTAGCTTACTTCGCAGGCTGGGAGTTGAATAATTTCACTGGTAAAAGGCCTTTCTTATGGTTCTCCATGTAGTCAAAGTCTTTGGTCAGCTTATCATTTCATCTGTTCCATGCCATACTTCATGTTACACATGTCTCATTACCATGGATGAGTCTACCTCATTTTCTTTTAAGGTAATTAATGAAAGTAGTTGGGAGCTATTTTCTAGACTCTTTAGTGAGAGCAAACTGCTGCTATTTAAGATTGAGAAAATCTTCCTTCCTTCTTCAAAGATCTAATGGAGACTTCAGATAAGCACCCCATTCTTCTGATGGAGAGCTTTCTCCAGAGAGACATGAATGGTCTGCTATATAGGAAGCCTTTTCGGGTAGTTCTCCTTGTCTACTCATGAGAGAAGGTCTATCATAGATCTTGGATTATTTCATCATGGTGATGCCATGGGGTTAAACCTTTCCAACTACTCTGGCTTGTTTTCCTTGAATCTTCTAGACTAGGTGGAGAGCTGGAAGGGAGTTCTGAACCAAAGAGGGCGGCAAGGGAAAGAGTTGAAAAGTAAGTGTGCTTGCTGACCCTTCTACTGACTGAGGCTCTCCTTCAAAGCATCAATCTTTCTTCTAGAATGTATAGTTGTAGTGTGCTTGACTTGTATTTTGGCTCTTTTTGATGTAAATTTACCTCGTTAAGACTTTTTTAATGAATGAATTTCTTCTTGTGTTTCTTGTATTTTGTTGTGTGAATATTTTGCATATCACTGGTAATATAACTCTAACTAGTCATCATAATACAATAAGACATTTAAAGTAACCAAGTGGTCATACTTCTTTGACAAACAATGAATCTAGGTAACATGAAGGTTGTACCTAATGAAAATTACATGTGAGCTACGAATCTTAAGTCGCATGAGAACTGCAAATCATTAGCTTGCATGAGAGCTGCGAGTCATTAGGTCGCATAAGAGCTGCAAATCATTAAGTTGCATGAGAGCTACGAATCATTAGGTCGCATAAGAGCTGCGAACACTTGATTACATACATACAGTGCCTAAGAAAGTTAGTCATATGTATGATAATAGGTTAAGCACATGTGGTGCCTGAGAAAGTTAGTCGCATGTGTGCTTAAGGTAGCATGTATATGGTGCCTAAGAAAATTAGTCATATACATGGTTCATGAAGTCAGTCGCACATGATGCCTAAGAAAGTTGGTCATGTGCCCATCAAGTATGAGATCGCAAGTGTATGGTGCCTAAGAAAGTTAGTCATACACAGGATGGTGCACCATGCATATGGTGCCTAAGAAAATTAATCATATGTATGGGTCGGATCACATGCACATGGTGCCTAAGAAAGCTAGTTATGTGCATGTTGGGAAATCGCATGCATGTGGTGCCTAAGAAAGTTAGTCACATGTGTAACGAAGTTATGTGCATATGGTACCTAAGAAAGTTGGTCATATGCACGAGTTAGGCCTCGCATGCATACAGTGCCTAAAAAAGTTAATTGTATGCATGATGAGATTGTATGCACATGATTCCTAAAAAAGTTGGTCATGTGCTTAATGATGTAGCATGCATATGGTGCCTAAGAAAGTTGATCATATGCACACTTGATCGCATTAGGACAGTGCCATAAAGTAGGTCATTCTAATGTGATAAAAAATTAAATTTAAAACTTAAAAAGATATAGTTGTAAGCTGAAACAAGAGGAAGCTCGTGTCTTCAGGGCAAACTTTCGAGTTAACATTTGTTGAGGCTTCACCCAGACTATATATATCAAAACTTGAATTACTTTTTACATGCTTTACTATAGAACTAAAATATGGTTCTGATTGTGGTGAACTGCTCTTGTTTGGGATCTCGCTAAGGCTGAGAAGGCTGCTATCCCATGGGCCACAGTATGTATTCTCTTAGACGACCTCTCTTGATCAAATCTTTGGTCATATCTCTGAGGGCTCGGTAATCAAAAGTGTTGTGCCCGACTTCATTATGATAAGCACAGAACTTGTTTGTGCTTCTATTCCTATGAGGAGTCCTTAAGGGAATGGGAGTCTTGAAGTCTTCTCTACCTATTTCTATTGCAAAGATCCTATCTGGAGTTTCTGATAGGATGCTATAACAATCATGGTAACCTAGAGGCTGAGGTTGCTTGACTCTTGTTTTCTTCAAAAGCTGGCTACTGAGGCCGATCTTCTGACCCTCATTGTTTCTCTTTTTATTCTGCTCAGAGCTACTCGCCTTGTCCCTCTAATTCTCGGAACCAAAAGTTTTTTCCCATCAGATCTGCTTGGTAGCTCGGTCATAGAATTCACCCAGGTCTGCTACTGGGGATTTGTATATGCTCTTATATAGTTTGTCATCCTTATAAAGTCCTGCTAAGATGGCTATCAGGATGCTCTCATTGGATAGGCTCTCGACATTATCGATCTCACACCTGAATCAGGTGATGTAATTTTTCAACGACTCGTGCTTGTGCTGAAAGATTGTAGCGAGATGATAGGGGAGCATGAGCTATCTCTTCAACACCCTGTATTGGTTGAGAAATTTTTCCTAGCACTCTTCCCAGCTGCTGATGCTACAGACTGGGAGGCTCCTAAACTATGTTCGAGGTGTGTCTTCCAATGTGGTCAGAAAGATATGACATTTGATCAGGGGGTTACTCATTCGGAGATTCATCTGGATGTTGAACATATCCAGGTGGCTACGCAAATCGCTATCCCCATTGTACAGTGGGATAGAAAGGATTTTAAGCTTATGGGGGAGAAGCTCCATCTTAATCTTCTTAGAGAAGGGCGTTTGATCCTCCGAGCAACTTTGATTACTTCAAGCTTGGGGGTGTGCTTCCAACTACGTCACCCTCTGAAGCAACTCTTCTACCAATGAAGTCAGCCCTCTACACCATTTGCTAGAGGCCTGAAGGCTCTTCTCCTCCTAACCGTATGAGCGATGACCAGAAGTGTGCTCTTGATTAGCTCTACTATGACTTGCAACTCACTACTGTTGGTGAATATTCTCGAGTATAGTGGCCTCGATCTATCTTTGCAAACCCTGGGCTTGTGCTTAAGCCAGCATCTACAATGCCTCAGCCATTTTTCTCATTAAACCTTCTAGTGCTTCCTAGCACTGGTGCCATGTTTGCACTTCATCAGCTTTAGGGACAATAATAGCAGGTTGGCTGCGAGCTAAAATGAGTGAGCCGATGGTGGCCCTGGTAATGGAAGAACTTGCCATATGACCTTTAAGCTGGTTATTGGCAGCACCTGGCTTTTTGATGGCTTTTCCCCTAGCCATTACAACTAAACAGAGAATGAAACAAAATGTAGAGAATCAACCAGAACTCAAATGAGGCCCCACGGTGGGCGTCAAAATGTTGACAATGGAATCTAGTTCTGGGCTAAATTCCAGTTAATGGGAAGGATTCTTACGGGACTCAAACTGTTTCCAATTGATGAAGGTTGAGAACAAGGAAGGAGAGCCAGGGAAAAGCAATGAGGACACGATGTTTTTTATCGTGGTTCAGCCAAAGCTGGGGCAACACTGAACCCTACGTCTATGATAGTGTTTTATTATTCTCAAAGAAGTTTTACAGAGTTTCAGCTATATCAGCCTCTCCTCCTTTTACAAGGATCCTCCACTTCTTATTTATATAAGCTGGGAGGTTACAAGTGTAATTTTACATACTATAAATAAATTACATCAAATATTAAATGTATAAAACAATATAAACTTTTATAAATCGACTTCTACAGGTTACTTTCTGCGGGGTGGGTCCCCTGTCGGTTAGCTAATGTAAGCCTGTCTGTTGTTCCATCTCATTGAACCTTTGGCCAGGAAATACATTGCATCTCTAGCTCGGGGTCACTGCTAGTCTTCAATGAGGTCAAACTCACTCTTGCCGAGGCGAGCTTGAGCGGAGCAGCTCGTTTCTTGACGAGCTAGATCTCTAACCTTTGGTCTCGTTGCATTTCGACCTTGCAATTAGCGAGGTGGCGCCTTCTAGATAACCTTAACGAACTGGACCTCTTTTGCTTGGACTTAATCCACTGCTGGGCCTTTGTCAGCCCACTTCGTAGAACTAGATTCCACTCATAACAATATAGAATATCTACATTCATGTATAAAGAGACATCCCTATTAATAATAAACCTTATTTGATGAGGGTATTAATTAAAAATTTATTTCTGAGTCCAAGGATCTAGATTCTCCCTAAAGATTTTTAATTGAAAAGAGATTAACATCTCAATAAAGAGTTTAAAGAGCTTTGATGAGATATTTAAGTTATAAAATTGAGTTATCTTCCCTAGTGATAAACTTTCCGATTGGTGCACTTGACTCAAGTAAGAATAATCTTGGAATATTTGATCCATTACCTCTGTTAGATAAATGTAAATAGTTTCTATCTATTTAATTCTACAACAAGGAACATTTATAAAAAGATCTTCCTCTTCTTTCCTTTTCTTCTTTGGTAGAAAGGGAAACTAATATATTACTTAGCAGAAACTACAATTTTGGCATGTGGGTAGCCAAGATATCACTAAGTACAAGGCAATCCCACATGGGGGAGAATAAAAAATTAAAGTTATTACATAGGTTACTGCCTCGGGGCCAGCAAGGCTTTTGGCCTCCCTATATATGCTTCGGAGTGTGGGTTCCCGAGATAGCTAACGACTGCTTGCAATCTTCAACTAGGTTGTTTACAAACGCAGGGTGAGAGAGATTGTCACTAGTGAATGCATTAACAACAGACTATCATGATTGGGATTAAACCCTTGTTGAGTCAGAGATCCATATCCCAGCAACATAATTTGAATTTACTCCAAGCCCTCTGGTCGCCCTGTAACCCAGCTTCCACGACTATTTCTTATACCCATTGAGCATCCTGTTGGGTCTGAATTTCCCATTGTGGCCCCATTTGAATTTAGCTTATGTCATCCGTGAGGTGGTGGCCCCCATCTTACCTCCACCACCAGTTGCAAAGAAGGCATCTTAGCCAATTCCATAACAGCCCATGGCCTTGGCCATGGTTGTTTTTTTCAAATTAGTGCTTCCTTGGTCATCCTCAACAATTAGCCTAGTATTACTAGGAGTTGTTTGTGAATGAAATAGAAAGATTTTCATAGATGTTTTCATGGAATGACTCTAAGAGCACGAGTCAATCACGTTTTCAGTTTTCGGATGTCATATTTTTTTTATTTTTTATTTTTATTTGATTTTTATTTTTATTTTTATTTTTTATTTTTAATTTTTTGGGTGAATTCAAAGGTTCCAAGTTCCAAATACAAGAATAATGACTCAGAAAACATTTAAGTTGCAACTTAATTCAGATAAGGAGAGGTTAGTTTTCAACCCATCACCAAAATCCAATTTAAAAGAATCTTGGTTAAAGGAATTAGAATAGGAAATAAGCATGTTTAGATAATTCCAGAAAGTCATGACGAAGAGACATTCCCGCAAGATATGACCAATTGAGTCAATACCAGAATCACACGTGACAATTAGGGGACATATCCATCTCTCTTTTGATTAGCAGTTCTCTAATGGGATTTCTGTCTGAGGAAGCCAGTCAGATAAAAAACTAGATTATGGGAAAAGTGGGGAGTTTCAATATTTTATGATATAAATTTTACATATATTTATTATTATGAATTGTTCATTAATGAATTAAATACTTACTACTTATTCCTTTAATTCATGGAACCTATATTAGAAGTTCAAATATTTCTCCAAAATGATAGAACCAGATTCATAGATTTTCATTGTAGTAAAATTCGTTCATAATTTTGGATGTCCATTTGTTCATGATTAAAATCAAAATGGATATTTGTAATTTAGCTCAAAACAGTTCATAAATTTTGCATTGATAACAAAGTTTACTTCTTTCATTATTATTTTGAATTATTTGGCTCATGTAACAATTCAGATTCCAATTGTATTAAAACGGAAAATGAAAAAAGTAATTTGACTTCAAAATTACAGTAAGTTAATAAACAATGACTTAGAGAAAAGAAATTATTTAATGGTACTTTATGAAATTACTTTAAAAAGAGAGAGAGAGAGAGAGAGAGAGTAAATCCTATCTTACAACCATCACATCTTGTATGATGAAGTTAATCAAAGTTGATACTTGATACAAATTCTACTTGTGGAAACTGAGTTTTGTATGAGATCTGTTCACATACAAATTCAGAGTTACATAATTAAGCTAACAGAAACTGCGGGATTCAGATCAAATCACATACAAATTCGGACTCATAATTAAGCAAAAGAAGCTGCAGGTTGTGTCTCCGAAAACCCTGCAAGTCGTCACAAAATTTTGGTGTTGATGTATTAATAATTTACTTATGGTAACTATGACATGTATGATTCTATTCATCCTTCTGTTTTAGCTTTCTCTTCTGCTTTCTCCGCTGATTACGCAAACCTGAAATGAGGAGATCAATCTTATTAACGAAAAATACTTGGCCAAAACAAAACAGCTCAAATTACAAAGACAAACAACAGACAATTTATATTATGCGGAAGAAACTTACGTTTCTTTTCCTCTTTTCTTTTTCTTCTTAAATTCTGAATATTTCTGTGTCTTCCTGTCATATCTTTGACATCCATGCGCACCTGAGACAAGAGGAAGGACAAGAAAGAAAATAAGCTATGTATCTAGAAGTATGCTAACATTATACCCTTCCTTTCAACAGAAAATCCTGATGTCAGTAGATATATTTTATTATCTTTTCCAGAATTAAAACAGCAGCCATTTGTCAAAAACATTTTCCATACAAAAGGGTATATGATGGCCACGCGGAAGGGGGAATGGAAGGTAACTTGTGTTGATACAAATTGCCTGCAACACATTAGACTGTCTAGTGTCCAACATTAGAACTCATCAATTATCATAAAATGAAAAGCAACCTAAAAACATGGGCACTAAAGCACAAATGATTCTTTTTTTTTAATTTTTCATCAGTTACTCTCCCACTATGTGCAGGCCCCATATTAATAATGGATTGCTGAACTATATACAGCCAAAACACAAGACCTTAATTTTTCTTAAGAAACAGTTTCAGAAACATTCTACCTCTTCACCAGCACACCGAAGCGCCTGAAGTGCTTCCACGCAATCCTGACCAATCACAACCAATTTTCCCTTTTTGTTTATTCCTGAACTCTGGTGATCACCTAGCTTTTGCCTGGCCAATTGTTGGAATTGTTCCTGCATGAGTGGTGTGACACCAGCCTGGAAAAAGTGTAAACTTTCAGAGTGTAGCCTTCAAACCTTTGAAATAAGAGGTATAACATTCTTGCATTGGTTGAAAGGTAGAAAAAAAAAATGAACATATCAGGAATGGCTGTTATAACAGACTAGCCAGAAGCATCAATCAAATCAATGCCATACTTCAATGATAGAGCTCTTATGTGTATCCATGTGAATGCAGGAATATTAGAAGGAAGTTCATCCACCAAAAAGAATTAATTTTACTGAACTAGCTAATAACACCTCCCCCACCCCCACCCTCCCCCCCCACCCCCCCCAAAAAAAAAAAAATCTACTTATTGCATAAATAATCTTAGACTGCATTATCGCCTCAACATTTAATAGTGAGCATGGTGCTCTACAAGGGAAATAGTCAAACAGCACAGTGCTAATAACCCTTCTCTAGCATAATGGAAACATCAAGCATGCCCAACTTCTATACAAATAGCTAAAATATGGAAGAGGAACATATTAATTTTATACAAAATGGCATGCATGTGCAGCACATTGTGGGTAAAGGTTTCCATCATTTGAATAAGTGCAGAATTGCAGATTCCAGTTATATAAATTAGCAACTGCATTCCAATCACTGAAGGTAGGGCCCATCAGGCAAAAACCCAACCCAATGTGCCACTTTGGCAGGACTGTAACACTGAATAGATCTCCTTTGCAAAAAAAATGCATTATTATCCTCACATAGACCTGATGCCTTCACCAGCCATTGTCTTGACCGGGCCACATAAACACGTTATTCTGCTGCTTCTATTGAAAAACATGCATTTTCATCATAACGACTATTCTCAAGATTCAAAAAATGCAGCAATGCAAAGTGAGAGAAAATCATAATACCCCTGCTAGATACCGGTGTGAAAATGTCTTTGATTGTAAAGGTTGTGAAAGCAGCACATTGAGCTCCTGCAATGTTTAAAAGTTTAAGAAGAATTTATAACAGAAGGAAAATTGGGAGAAAACAAAAACAACTGGTCAAACACAGCTACCAATGCTCAGGTTGTTGAAAGTTTGAAACAAAAATATAGTGCATCAAACCTGTTGCAATTTCTTCAATTGTGTAGAGGTGGCTTTCATTTGCTTACATTTGTTCACCCTTTCCTCCTCACTGTCATAATTTTCCATTACTATTTCCACTGATGCAGCATTTCGTTCCAACCAGCTTTTCTTAGCCTTCTCCTAAATAAGGACAAAAAAGCATATACATACTGATAAAAGTACACATACCTGATAAAAAATTTGTTGAAGCTACTTGTACTTCATAAGAAAGAAAGAAACTAGACATTATACAATAATATAATAGACCTATGGTACAGGCCTGGATATATCTAAAATGCAAATGAGGAAGTATGAGTGTTAACAATGTACATACAACATTTATAATATATGGCTTAAGTGCATTAGTGAGTGGTAAACAGAGAAAGGGACCATGAATGAGAAAGTAATAAAGCAAATTGGAAAGAAAATAATTCTTTAACTACAACAGTGAGGAGACACAATGAACAAGGAACATAACAAATAACAGATTAGTAGTGACTGTTCATGCAGGGAAAAACTAAGCAAACAACAAACTTCCATAGGACAGCATGAAAAAGAAAAATAATCAAATATAACATAATTGAGAAATTCACTAATTACAGGTTCATGTATATATCTAATCCACTAATATGGGCTGCATGAACATATTCTAGAAGGTCATCATCTAAAGCCAGGTGAATATGTATACCTGAGAATCCTTCCGTACTATCTTGTCTATTTGACGCGCAAGAGACAATCGTTTTAGGACTTCTGGCATGTATGAGTTCTCTAACGGAAATCGCTGAAAACTATCCTGTATACACAACCAAGATAATAAGTAGAAATGTGACTACCTAATCAGGTCTAGATGAAGCAGTAAGAATGTACAGTACAACCCTGGTTTACTTTAAAAGAAAGCTACTATTGAGCAAAAACATCACTTGATAAATTCTCAATAATTGCTATAAATATGCAATAATTAAAATAACAGCTAAAAAGTGAAGAAAGTTATATTTCTCAATATCTATTAATTAAACTAACAGCTAAAAAGAGAAAGTTATATTTCCAAACTTCGGTGCTCATATTTAGAGGACAAAGAACTGGTATTAAAAATAGTCACCTTAGAAAATGACTTGCATAACGAAGCAAACTTTGATGTGTCTTTTGTTGAGATTAAAGCAATGCTACACCCTTCAGCAGAAGCTCTAGCTGTTCTTCCGCTTCTATGAACATATACCTAAAAGAAGGACAAAAGAAGTCACATTTAAAATACTCTCTCTCTCTCTCTCTCTTCTATATCACACACACATATATATACAAATATGGTGAAAGAAGCCTATAAACTCACCTCTGCTGAATGAGGCAGCTGATAATGAACAACAGTTCTAATGCCAGGAATATCAAGACCCCTTGCTGCAACATCAGTGGCAACAAGTATACCATTTTCATTTTCACGAAAATGGTCAGTGGCCTGCATTGAATATAGGAGGGAAAAAAAATGTAAGGATGAGGAAAATAAAATCCAATGCTGCATCATATAAACAGATAACTATTTCTTTGGCCATTAATCAGATAAACTAATAACCAGAAAAAATTTAATCAAAGTTTCAAACATCAGGGTTCAAATCCCTGTGAAAGCAGAGAAAAAGATGCAAAGGCATGTAGCTCATGGGCTAAACTATACAGAATTAGAACTCCAGAGAACTACATTTTTTGTTTATTCATTGGCCAAAGGCATCTGAGACAAGGGAAATGAAAAGAG
Organism: Saraca asoca; assembly: GCA_026873985.1. Classification (NCBI taxonomy): domain Eukaryota; kingdom Viridiplantae; phylum Streptophyta; class Magnoliopsida; order Fabales; family Fabaceae; genus Saraca; species Saraca asoca. Next base: position 9,841 of record JANHAO010004967.1, on the reverse strand, counting down.
AAATCCATTATCTACTGTAGATTGGCTATTACCCTCCCTCCCAACTCTTCCTAGTTTGCTTCTATAGGGAAAAAAAAAATAAAAAATAAAAAAATTCCCATGACCATCATGTTCTTCCACTGCTGAACTAATTGGTAGAATATAAACAGAGTTAAATGTTTAAAACATGGTTCATATCAGCTTGTGCCATGGCACCAACCTAGGAAGGACTGCCCATCAATTTTGCAACAAGGCGATGCCCTAATAAATTCTAATCTTGATGATTTAGTCTAAAGAGTTATACCCTCTCCAAAAATTTTTGAATTTTTTCCTTTCTTTGTCTCTATATCTATCAAATTTTTTATCCAATTTATTTCACTAATTAAACTATCCCAATCTTTAATGTATGTTAGGAAATAGAGATAGAATATATGACTAATAAGTCATTAGGTTATTTAATTAGACTATAATACTAGAGATAAGTGTGATGTTTAGATAAGTCTATAAATTATTGAGTTTTATTATACCTTTACCTCTTATATAGGCTTTATACAAATAGAGGAGTGAGGTTATGTCTTTCAATGAATTCAGCAGTCTTTTTTCATTCAATTATATTATTTGTGTTCTCTCCAAACTCTTTCTAACCTCTCTCTACTTTTTTCTTAACACAAAACCTAATTATTTTCTTAACATGGTATCAGAGCGGTGTCATCCGCCTTGAGACCTTGTGAGTTATATCCCTTCCAACAACCTCAAATGGGATTGAATTGCTATTGTAGTTTTATTATAGATTTAGGTTAATTTCTGTTTTTTTTTGGGTTATTGAGTTATTTCATTTTGTAAAGGAAAAAAGGGGGGAAAATTTTAGTTGCCATAGATTTTTAGATTCATTTATTTTTCATTGTTATTATTGATTGAGTTTTAGTGAAAGAAAAAGAAAAAAAGGGAGCAGAAATAAAAATTCCCAAGTTAAAAGTTGGGTTTCCCTGTTACTATCAATTAAGATTTTTAGTTATAAAAAAAATAATAATCAGAAAAATACATGAGAGAAGAACGGTTTTGCAACAAGGTAGCTATTGCAAGTGTTGGACACTGGAGACTCCAAGTCCAGTGAAATCCATTTAGGCAAACAACCACCGGAGACTGGCGATCAGTTCTAGACAATGCATGAAGTACATGCACGAGTTCTGTGGTGGTGCATGATCACTAAGTGCAAAAGAACGTGGTGGTGCGTGACAAAGCGAGGCAGTTTCTGGTTATGTGCTTCTGACAGCAGAATCTCCGGTACTTTCTATATCTTTCTGCATGTGATTGAGCTTTGGTGCATTCAATTTTGGTCTTATGGTGGTCTAGCTTCCATGGACATGCTTGTGGTGTATTTTCCCACTACCTGGGGTAGTTTCAGTGGGTCTTTGCATGGTTGGCTGATTTGACCTAGTTTGAAACATGGTTTGAGTGATTTGGAGCTTGATTATGCTGGCTTGTGGATTGATGGAACTTCTATTCAGATGCTCGCTGCGTTTTAGTTGATCTTGTTGATTGTTCATAACATTTGGCAGTTGCAAGAATCTAAACCAGATCAATGTTGCTGTCCTGGTAATATGAGAGTAACTTTTCATTCCAATTTTCATTATCTGTTTGTGGTTTGCTGCATTTGTTCTTTGGTCTACTAGTGTTCTGTTTTGGACAGGTGGAGATGAACTTGGTGAGATGTTACAAGAAGTAGCTTCTCCGGCAGCATTCCAATGGCAATGGTTTCATTGTCGAGAAGGTGTTGAGTGTAGCTTTGTGCCTTACAACTTTGTTGTGGGTAAAGTTGTGTCGCTGTGTTTGGAGTGCATTTTGGTGCTATGCACATTTGGACAATTTTAATTTTGGGTGTCTTCATGCGAATTGGAGCACTAGTGAATTTTGGTGTTTCATGTGATTTGAAGCACTGTTTGATGAATTTTGGTGTTTCATGTAATTTGGAGCACTGGTTAGCAATTTGTGATTTTTGGTGTCTTCATATGTTTTAGAGCACTGTTTGGCGAATTTCTATGTCTTCATGTGATTTGAAACTCTATTTGACGTAACTTGTATTTGCATAGGTCTAATTTGATGAGGTTATCCTCAACATGAAGTAGTTTGGACCACTAATTTGATTGTAACTTGCTTTAATATCTTCAAATTGCCTTCAATGAATACTATTGAGAGAGAGAAGATATTATGAAACAGTGCTCAACAATGAGCCAGACATATGTATATTGCAGATATGTACATGAAATAGAATCCTAATAGGTCTATAATTTATTGACCTATCTAGACTTATCACTTATCTTATATTGGCTTATCACTTATCTAATCATAGACTTACCACTTATCTAACCTATTCACTAACACTCTCACTCAAGCTGGAGCATAGATTTCAAACATGCCCAGCTTGTTACAAATATCATTGACCCGTTTTTTTGGAAGTGCCTTAGTAAATAAGTCAGCAAGTTGATCCCTAATTCTGATATGCCTAAGATCAATTACTCCTTCCTAGAGTTGCCACATAACAAATGACAATCAATCTCTATATGCTTTGTTCACTCGCGAAAAACTGAATTTGTAGCAATATGAGTGGCAGCCTGATTATCACACCATAATTGCATAGCTCCCGAGGATTTAATCCCAAATTGACAAAGGTCAAAAATCTACACAAGCTCATATGTAACATGGGCCATAGCTTGATATTCAAATTCTGCACTTGACCGAGATAAAATAGTTTGTTTCTTACTTTCCAAGACACAAGATTTTTACCATCAAACACACTATCCTAAAGTAGATCTTCGGTCTATTGGATATCCTGGCCAATTCGTATCAAAAAGCCTTCTATTCCACAATGGGCATGATTTTTGTATAAGATTCCACGCCCAAGTGCCTTCTTCAGATATTTTAATATGTGAATAATTGCATCCTAATGAGAGGTTCTTAGAGAATTCATAAACTAACTTACTATACTAACTGAGAAAGAAATATCAGACCTAGTGATGTAAGATAGTTCAATTTCCCTACTAACCGTCTATATCATTTTGGGTCTTCTAGTAGTTTTCCATCTTCCAATCCAAGCTTAACATTTGGAATCACAGGGGTATCACATAGTTTGGTCCCAAGCAAACCTATTTCACACGGTTTGGTCCCAAACAAACCAATTTCCCCACTATTTCCTCACACACTGCCACAAACAGCCGGTGCTCTCTGCGCGTGGTCCTCACGTGCCACTCAAAACAAAGTGCGTGTGTTACATGCACCACTCAGGGCAGTCCGTCGTTTGCCAATCTACTGCCCTATCAACCCAAATCTATTTTTCTCTACCTCACAACTCCAAATCCCTCCGGATAGATATGAACTCCTGCGCACATGCTTCTAAATAGATCCGATTTTTCACCAAAATTAATGACTACTAGCCGCCACAGATACTGTATCCAGATGCTGGATACTTACCGCCAAACATACAATCTGAAAATTGTCGCCAAATAAAAACCGCCATGACTTACGACATCAAAAGAAGAAAAGAGGAGAGGGAAGAGAAAGAATGAGTTTTGTTCAGCTAGGTTGGGAAGTGAGAAAATATTTAGAGTTTAGAAGGCTCTAGATACTATGTTAAGAAAGAGTGAAGATATTATGGAGCCATGCACAACAATGAGCCAGACATACGTATTTATATTGAAAATATATACATGAAATAAAGTCCTAATAAATCTATAATTTATTGACCTATCTAGGCTTATCACTTATCTAATCATAAACTTATCACTTTAGCTAACCTATTTACTAACAAATACAACTTGGAAGCAACACGGTTATTGGTGATTTTGGCATAAATTCAACCATAGGTGCTGGTGTTTTTGGCTAGGACATTGGGGAAGCAGCTCAAGAGAAATTAACAGAAGACTATACAAGCTGTGTCATTTGTCATTTGCACTGAGAACAACTGGAAGAAAGTTGATGGAGCAATTAGGAGTAGTTGGCTAAAGACTTCTAGGAGTTGTATCTACCGAGGTTTTGGCATTCTTTTTGGAATTTGTGAGTGTTTGGTTTAAGGGGAGTTGTCTACATACCATGTTTGTTGCAAGCCATTCATGCAGTTTGAAGCTTGCCAATTTTCTTCATACTTATTTTCTATTACATTTTATTTTTTGAAAGTTCAAATTAATGTAACAAGCTTAAGCTTTGGAAGCTTCAACTTGAAGGGGAGTGTTAGAAAATAGAGATAGAATATATGACTAATAAGTCATTAAGTTATTTAGTTAGAGATAAATCATAAGTTTAGATAAGTCTATAAGTTATTGAGTTTTATTATAACTCTACCTCTTATATAAGCTCTATATAAATAGAATAGTAAGGTTAAGTCTTAATGAATTCAGCAATCCTTTTTTTATTCAATTATATTATTTGTGTTCCCTCCAAACTCTCTCTAGCCTCTCTCTACTTTTTATCCAGCACAAACCCTAATTATTTTCTAAACAATGTACAACACCCTTCTTGCCAATGGTCAAAAAACCCCTCACCGACTTTGAAAACTAGGAATTGAAGTCTAACTATATAAAACCTTGGAATTAATCCCCATTGTCCACTTAATTAACAATTTTATTTAATTACATGAGTCTCATGAAATTTTTAGTCAAATATCACAATATCCTCAAGTCATGGTTTGCCACATCTTTTTTTTTACATAATTTTTAACTCATTTCTATGTTATTTAAATTTTTGAAAATTAAATTCGATATGTAAATCTAAAAAAAAAAAAAGTGAAATATAAGTTCAAATTAGGTCAAACAAAAGATAACATTATAATTCTTATTTAAAAATGTCTTGTACAAATCACATTGTTAACAAAAATTGTTAATTTGGTGAACGATGGGATTAAGTCCAACATTTTTTATAGTTTAAAGTTTCAATTCTCCGTTTTGAAAGTTGATGGGAGATAAAATCCAACCACCCCCAAAGTTGAAGGGGGCTTTTTGCATTTTTTCCAAATCAGATGCTTAAAGTTTTAAGGTTTGCAAATTGTTTCATGTTTGTGGTGGTCCCAATACCATACTCATGCACTTCATCAATGGTAAATAATCAAGCATTAGATGTTTTTGGATAAGATCACATAATAAGGATTGAGGATTTTACAACTAAAAAACATTTAAATCCAGCAAATTATGAGTGACGTTCATGCCTATCCCTCCACTGAATCAAATTCATACTAAACAATTAAAAAATTACAGTTTACTCACAAATGGGTTGGACCATCTAATTGTGATTCAAAAAGTGGTAATTTGTTTGTCCACCTCTGTGGTTTACTTTTCCTTTACATTCTTGACAGAAACAGTATGTAACTTGTACATGCACTCCATTGTTCTAAGCAAATTCCTAATCTATCTCACCAAAATGTATCCTCAGAAACTTTGGATTCCCACTTTTCTTTGGATATTCACAGTATTTTGGCAGGAAAAGTTAGAATTTCCCAAGAATAGCAACATAGGTGATATGTGCTGTTTTATAGAAACAAATTGATCTCTGTTGGGTAATATGTTAACAAAGAGAACCAAGGTTGGCACACTGCCACCTTTTAAACTGTAGGTGGACAAAATATGAAAATGACCCAAATTACAAGTAGGTAAACTGTAATGTACGTTAATAATAATATGGCAATACTTGGTGTAATGGTTCAAGGGCCTTGAATTCTCTCTTACTATATGCCACTGTGTCTAAATGTATGAAATCTTCCAATAGTGGGAGTCCTTCACCCAGGATAACAATGTTTCATGACTTTTGCATTACTTCTATTTGAACATCACAATTTTAAACTTAAACAAGTAAAAGATCATGATGCCACATAGTCCTAAAATCCAAGCAACACTAACTGATTTATCTGAGATCAGACATGCATATCAAAATTTTGTACAGCAAGGTGTCAAAGTTCAATGACGCACAAAAGCTAAAGGTACATGCTTATCACAATGGGATTAATACAATTATGACCAATCCCAACGGAAAGCTCCATTAAGCAAAAGGATTTACATAAAAATCTTTCTCATACTAGTGTGCAGTCTAACCCTTTGTTTGGTTTGGGTGTAAATAAGAGGAAAGAAAACTATTGAAAGAAAATTGGTGGATAATAGTGTTTTCCTTTGTTAGAATGAAGAATGAAAAGGGAAGGGGAAAAAAAATAGAAGAAAATATGGTAGTGGGGGCCAAAAATATTTTTCTTCTCTCAAATGAGAAGAAAATGAGTAGAAAACATTATGAAGAGTAAATTTGACAATTTTGCCCTTATTAAATTAATGGTGATAAATTTATTAGGGGTACAATTGTAACCTTGCATTTCATCAAATTAAAAAATATCTATATCCTATTTTCTTTCCTCACAAATTTTCATCTCAACCAAACAACAAAGAAGAAAATGATCTTATTTTCTATTCTTTGATTTTCTCACCCCTATTTCCTTTCCTTTCTGTTTTTTCTTCTCATCCAAACACAGGATAAGAGTTCCTAAGTATAGCTCTATTAATAAGTGCAGGCACTCAACCAAACAATCAAATTTATATTTTAAATTGCTGAGAAAAGACAAACTTGGTGAAATGATAAGTGAAAGACAAAGGTCAATTCATGCAGACATTCCAGCACAGCAACTAGAACATAACAACAGAAAGTGAAGAAAGCAAGCCATGTGTTTCCAGCAGAAAAAAAAAAATGAAAAGCTGCAATTGTGTTTCCAGCACTCAACCTTTAGACGTGCTCGTTGTTGCATTTGGGCATGAAGAGTCCATACATTGATGCTGAGAATGCGAAGTAGGGAAGAGACATGGCGCAAAGCTGCAATTGATGTACAGAAAACTATGGTGCGGCCTTGTCCATGAACAGTCAAAATATAATACAAATAGGCATCTTTATCATCTTCCCTGCATCTGCATCCAATAACAAACAATAAATATTGTATAATAAGTCACACATCAAACATTACTGTGTGAATCTATCTATATCACATAACAAAAGTAAGTTATGGTTATGGAGGACAATATAAAGGCCATGAATAAACAATAAGGCAATTTATCAAGAGCATGCTAACAAAAATCCCATGACTCTATATACAATGGGATGAATAGCAAGTGGCTTCAGTGTTACATATTTTACATAAGCTCAACAAAATTCAGCTAACTGTAAAATTATTTTAACAACCTTCAATTGTTACATGCACCTATACATACTGAATTAATACATATGCATAGCTGGCAGTAGCATAGTAGTGGGTATCACAGACAGGATGACAGACACAGAAATCTTAATCTAAAATGAAGGCAAATCAATATCTGTACCTCCTAATTATAGCTAACATGAAGGAGCCTCCAAAGTTCTTACCCTACAGAATATCAATAATGAATCATGATTACATATCAGTGACCTTGCATTTACCACAAATATCCTGTCATTTCACTGGAGTCTTGTTATTATCAGTTTAGATTCAGAATTTTTTTTTTTTTAATTTCCATATTTGTACAGTGCATGAAATTTGAAGTAGTTTATCAAAAAGTCCATCTAGAAAACAAATGATTTTTCTTTACATTCTTCTACTAACTAACTTCAATTGAAAAAACAAATGTCAAAACAAAAATGGAAAAACAATTAAATAACACAGCCTGACAATCAATACTTTAGACAGAGTATTAAATCAGTAGGGCATATTGGCATTTTCTGAAATGTAAGTTCTAGATTTTATAATTTGAATGGTTCACGTACTCAATAAATGATTCCTCAATCTTAGCTGCTAATATTGATGGATTAGTTAAATCAATGATTGCAGCGTTGGCTCTCATTCCTGCTTGTTCAGAAAGAGTTTCAATAGAATTTAATCCATCAGTCACTGATTGCTTTTGTTTTGTGGAAGTACGCTTTAGCTTCTTGCGAAAATCAGCAGATAACGCAATAGTTGCTGAGAAGACCAGCGTTTGTCTTTTCTTTCTCTGGTAGCTTGAAACTGTAACACAGTTTTGTGCATATTGAGCATTATCTTCAACAGAGATATTGGACATAGGAAGCATGTCAATTATTGACTGTAGCTCCTTAAAATGACCACTTTGTACCATCCGATCAGCCTCATCAAGCACAAAGAAAGACAATGAGTGTAACTGCAAAAGAAGAATGTGGAGGTCAAAATTGAGTTTCAAATAAGATATCTTGATGATTAGAGTGTTGTGTTTGAGTGAACAATATTATAGTTTTTTCCAACAGATTTAAAATTAAACCCAATTACAAGACTACATATGATCAACTTTAGGAGGAATATGTCCTTTTTTTCTTTTTCTTTCATCCTTTCTTTCTTGGATGGGTGCGGGACTGGTACAACAAGGGCAGAGAATATAAGCATTTAATTTCTCTTTCAGGCTAATGAAAATCAATTCAGAAAGACCATGTTGCCAACTACGGTCCTACTTGAAACCAAGGCAATGCTAATTGTGGCGGAGATATATAGCAAACTAATTCTGGAAATGTCAAGCCACCCACAAGGTTGCCAGCAACTTGGTTTGCCATGTAAAGGTCAATAAAAGCTGCCCATAGCGCTCTATAATTATACATATATATTTATATATATACATATATATATATATATTGGGAGGTCAGGTCATTGGCAGGGGTATCAAATGGAGAAGTGAGATAACTACAGAAACTAGAAGGCTTTGAAAATCCACCAAAAACACACATGCCAGGAGGACAATGCCACTTCAGTTAAATACGGGTGATGGTAGATGGTAGTGGCATTGATCAACAGAATAGATCAACTTCATTTTTTCTCATAGAAAACCCATACAACATATTTAAAGTAGCCTATAAAGAAAAGGATAGGGGTTAATACAATTTGGCTACTGGCTGATAGATCTAACAGACGGTCTGTGCTTTGAACTTTGACTTCAAACTGCCATATTTTTAACAACTCAATTTATAATTATTGTTAATTATATACTCTTAAAAGAAGAGGCCTTTGAATAATTAACAGAAATTTATGTCGATATATCTTTAGAAGTTAACATAACATATTTTAATACAAATTATAATAAGTTTGATTTATATGATGGATTAATTACAAATAATTATCATAATTAACTAAATATACATAAATGAACGAAAATGCTGGAAAAATTAATCAACTAACAAAGTGGCAGCATAAAATTTCTTAAGGAAAGGAATTTGGCCAGAAGTGTTATGTGTCACTCCCCAAAAATGGATAAGAAACTGGCCATTTTAAAAGGAAGAGGGAAAAACCAAAAAGGGGGCAGCTTTGGGGAGAAAAAGGAAGGCAAGAAGAAAATGAAAAAGAATGGTAGCACAAGCAAAGGGCCAATTCAAGTATTTTTAAGACAAAATCCATATGCAAAGAAAAAAAGGGGGGCAAGAAAGAAGTTAGAATCTTCCAAATGAGCAGAATGCAGGTGGTTTGGGAATGATGCACTCAGTCTATGAATACCCACTTAGATTATTTACTATCTACCCTTATAAACTGATCCTTCAGTAGTGCAGCCACAATACGGGTCTGTTTGAAAACAGTTTTTAAAAATTGTTTTTTGTTTTTGAAAAAAATAAAATAAAAAATCTTGTTTGATAAGACTGTTTTTAAAAACAGTTTTGAAAATTTTGTTCTAAAACATTGTTTTAAAAACAATTTTTAAAAACATCTCAGAGCTGTTTTCAAAAACAGTTTTTAAAAACAAAAACACTTCCAAACAGGCCCTACATCACTATTTATCAGTAATCACTAAAGAGTGTAGTTTGTGGAAAAAATTGTTATATTACTGATTGGTAGCAGTAGGGTATATATACAGGAATTAGTTAACAGAAATCCCATACATTA